>FIZR01031810.1:0-21337 GCA_900060175.1 Ferrisia virgata | reverse complement strand
GTCGCATGAGATGGACCAGCTTCGGCAACGTCAGGGTCGACCTCATCAGGATCATGAAAGAGATTGAACTGTATGATTAAAATTGCTTATTTAATTTTGGTTTTCTTTCAAAGCTAAATATTATTATACTTTTGATTACGACTACTCATTACTTAATCAAATAAGTTTGAAACTTTGTGAATAAAAAAGTTTGCTCATTATTTGTTGTTGTATTATATTACTCACTAACATTCTATTTACTTGATGTATAAAAATGTATTGTTTCATTTTGGTACATTCACATAATATCCCCATCAAAAGCCCTACATCACCAGTGGATGACACCTATTTATTGGATTTGTTACAACAAATAAGTAATTTTTGTAAGGAATATGTACATCTATATTCAATTATGCATGTACTTATTACTTCCTCCTACATTAGCAGAAACAGCTATATGTATACCTAGCTTATTTACTTCACATTCATTGAATAGTACATGCATTCATTCTATCATTGCTCGCTTTCCAACCTACAAATTTTTAAACAACTTTGGAGCTCCTTCTGTATAACTGCGAGTTATGAGTTGTATTACTACTACTGAACAGTAAGTTTTTAAAAATACATGTTGTTTTTCTTGTAAAACTGCAAGTTTCATCTCTACTTGCAGCTTCACTTGTTCTGTAACTGCCAGTAAATTACAAGTTTTGAAAAATACTTGTAGTTTTTGTTGTTAAACTGCAAGTTTTCAAAAAAACTTTGAGTATTTTTCTATAAGGGCGTGAGGATTCAAATGAGGTTCGTTCACCTTGTTGGAGACCTCCTTCTGTCCTTTTACCATCAACTTTTTCCTGTGCCGCCAGTATTCTGGCAGAAATCTCAGCTGAGAGAGTCGTTCTTCACCAACACGAGCCAAATATCTTTTTTGCATCTTCTCAAGCTGGCTTTTCACTAAAATCTTTCTGGGGCTTTTCCTTTAGCTTACACACTTGCGTAGAGCCTGGATTACCATTACTGTCCATCAAATTTGAGGACATATTTGGAATTGACTGCGACATGGCACTGGATTGGCTATCAATTGCTTCCACTGTTTCCCCTAATGATTCAAACAATTCTAGGTCTGTCTTTAATTGAGCCGATTGACAGCCAACGATCAACTATAGCTATATTGCCTCTTCCCTTTGATGAACTTGCTTGCACTGGCACTTCACTGCCTGAGCATGAACTCTTGTCACAAACAATGTAAAACTCTCACCTTGGTTTTGCGGCATTTTGATTTGTCTAACAAAACTGCAAAGTAAACAAGCTTAAATGTGAAGAATGCGCAACTAAAAATAAGACAACTGGCCTTTGTATATCATTTTACTTTTTCAACCACAGTAAGAAAATATAGGAGATGTATTCATAAAAAGTAGGTGCGCCGTCATCCAACCATTTTTGGTGAAGGTTACTACTCCCCAGTCTTTAGGCACAGATTTTGTAAGAACAGTAAGCTGTCTTATTCATGGGAATACTACTAGCGGTGACATCGTTTAACCAGCAGCATTACCACCAAATAGAGCTGTTATATTCCCACTGTTTGGGATCATGAAAAATGCACTTTCGTCACAATTGAATGCTCTTTTTAGATCCTTAATAGCATCCAGCAGATTTTTCTCTTTTAAATACGATTCGACATCATCAAACCACTTTTCAAGATCTTCTATAGTAATGTTTTCATGTAAAGTGGTAGTATTCTGACTTTTCTGAACACTAATTAATTGTTATGACAATTTTTAAAAAGTCTTACCCATTTGTAGCCAGGAAAGCCATTTTAAAATGAGGTTTTGATTTTTTCATACTTGACTACCATTTGCATCAAATTTCTGAACTGGGTCAAAGTTACAGGGAGTGCAGCAACTAGGTGTTGTTTCATAAGCAGCAGGTAAGATTGTGTCTGGTGTATCTGGACCTCTTTCATCTTTTCGGTACCTTTGGTTGTCTTTATCCCTTAGAGTGGAGTGTGGTACCCCATGTATAACCCATACCTTGAAGAACATCAAGAAGAGCTTTTTCAAGTCTATTGTCAGTACAGCTCTTTGTCTTCGGCATCTGCGATGAAGGTAAATGAAATTGAATAATCCAACTACAAAGATGAACATTGAGTAAACCTACAGATTGCTACCAGTTATATTGAATGTGAATTTTATATTTACTAGAGGTGGTGGCTATTGAACCAATGGTGGCTACTGGTCAGATTACCTCATTGTTCTATCACTTCTTATTGAACATGGAGTTTTGTAGGAAAACTGTAAAAATATGCAAACTATTTGTATATATTTCTCCCAAATTAATATAAAACACAAAAAAATTACAAAAAAGTAGTTTGCTATGCATTTCCCAATGCTCTTTAGCAGGTGTCCTATGCCTGACTTTGAGGGAGGAAGAGATGCTTTGAATTCTGAGCTCCATCGGGTTGCAGTTTTATATTGGCAGAATGAATGACCTTATAATTGGTTGACAGAATTTTGTGGTATACCCATGTCAACTTCACCCTTTTTTAAAAAGTTTGCTTGAAAATTACTCGATAGATTTTCTTATTTGATACTCTCTCTCTTCTAGTCTCCTTTTCTATCTCGATAGCGTATTAAAACTCTAATTAGAACCACTTATCAATCGTGGTGTATAAAGTTGCGAAAATTTGAAATTTATAGTACACGATATGTAAGTGATTTGAACACCACAACCCACGAGGCAACCTCTAAGACGGATTTTTACGTCAACGATGTCGTACAAAATTGACATCTTTTAAGCAAACGCTGGCAAACAAATTTTAATTAAACGTGATCGCAAACGAAATGTGATAACAATCATGTCGAGCATTTCGAAACGAGCTTTTTCTTCACTTTTCTCTTTTGTTTAAGAAACATACGATGTTGCTGTTGAATAATTGTAATCTGATATACTTACAAACTTCTGTTTTTCAAGTGTAAAAAATCACAGTACAGTGTCTTACGTTAGCTTGTGAAATTTTAATTAAATCGAATTGCCGGATAAAATTCTGTAGATAGTAAAAATAACCAGTTTTGTGCTAATATACTTTTTTTTTTTTTGTTTTGCAGCATAAGATATGAATATTATAATAAAACAAAATCGTATCTTTTCAATGGTTTAATAATACGAATTTTTCGAAACGTCGACAACAAGGAGGAAATTCAACTCGACGACGTTTCTTTGCGCATAATATCAGCGCGAATATGAATCCGTCATAATAAAGTAAATGAAAAAAGAAAGAGAATATAATATTCAACATTGAATGTGCTCTTTTTCTTTTTTTTTTTCTTGAAAAACAGAACGAGCGCAAAGAATTGTTACAAAAATTTGCGCGAGACAGAAATTTTCTTTCACGTTTGAAGCGCGGAAGTAAATTTTTATGAAATCTCATTCGCATTTTATTGTCTATCGTTGTCTCGCTCTTTTTCTTTGAATTTACAAGGTAAAATGAAAGATGAACTTTTATTGTTACCAGAATTTATTTCACGAATTTCGACAACTTTCACACTCGAACGAGCTAATTAATTTTAAAACAAAGTGGTTTTTCCCAAGCGAATTTTATTCCGCATCTTTTTTTTCCCACCTATTTCCGTATCATCCGTTGCGATCAGTTGTAAGCCTGCGTATTTTGTTGAAATTTCGGGTAATCGAAAAATTAATGATTTTAAGCCATGAAGCGATAAAATTAGTGAACTTTTTTATTAACTAGGGATACATAATGGTTTAACTATTGTACTCGAACTATTGAAAAAACATATTTTCTTTTTGGAGAAGTGTCGCATCGTCTTTCTATTTTCCAGAAGTAAGTAAGGGCGCCCCTGGATCATCACCTGTAACAAGAAAAAATAATTGTCAAAATTCGAGTTCAAGTTTGCATAGAATTGACTCGTTGAAAGCATTCATTCGCGAGGAAGTGGCATAATTTCTGCTCCACACACACACACACACGTGTCCATTCCCTTCTTCTCGTCACTTTCAATCTGAAATTTCCGTCGTTGGAGACTGCGACGAATTTTGCATCGTCTATGATTAAATTTATACTCGTAAACGTGGCATATATCGTTATAAATATTCATAAATTAAAGGTAGCATTTTGCCGAACATACGAACGAGCAAACGAACAAGATACACATTGAGGAATGAAATAAGGAGCAAATATTTTAATAATAATAATGAATGAATAAAAGAGAGAGAAAAAAAACACACCCGGAATGTTTAGATTTCGCGTATACCTTATACGAGTGTTAACTCTGCGCCGCTGTGGGATTTGTTAGGGAAATAAATATGGTTCGGAAGATGTTGTGAAATGTTTTTTTAGTTCCGAGTATAAAAAATTTCAAACATGATATGGAAATGTATCGTGTACTATTTTTCGTAATGACTGCTCATTCGTGAATTTAAAGTATGTATTTTTGTCGATAAGATGGGAAAAAATTTTAAGCCAAAATATATTCGTATGGTTGGCAAAGGATTTCTTCCATTTCCAAATTCACGTTGAGAAATACCTAAGAGAAGAGAAGATTCGTGTGCCCGTTTCTAAGTTGGCTTATTAAAATTCCAATTTCTTCCAATGGTTACTTTATTGGTTTATGTGACACCTGTCTGTATAAACCTCCCCAAAAGAGCAAGGCATTACAGTTGTAATTAGCAACAGAAAGCGCGGTTGTAAAAAAGGGAAGCATCAACAAAACTGGTTTCAAGGTTCGGTCTTGGAAAACCATTAAGATCATTCATGTCAAGAATATACTTTTGATTTTATTTCTTTACTTGAAAACTGAAATTGTTCGTTCGTAAGTACCATTGTTTTGCTTCCACTTCTTCCTACGGAAGAAGCCCTCCTAGCTGAACCTCATAAGCACGAAATCAACGAAGGTTTTTCATCAAGAAGATAGGGGAGGGGCTTTATTTTCTTCTTTTCCAACTGCTCCTATCTGTAAAGTATGTCTCTTTCTTTCTTTTACTTCCTGGAATTCTGTATACCTAATTGTGCCATTGGTTACAGTTTCTCGATTTTGCCATGATTGTGCGATCTGCAAAGGTTTGGGAAGTGTGAACCCCTGTTAAGGTCTGTTCGATGAATTGGCAATCTACCTTCAATGAATCTCTTGAGTGTTCTGTCATGTGTTAGTTGACTAAAGTATTTCAAATTCCTGTTACATACTTTCCGAAACAGATATTTTGTTTGCTGAAATTTTTCCAGGATTGATTGATAAGTAGGCATCTGTAAGAGGATGAGGCATGCAAATTTAGTGTAGGTCTCATCATAAACAAGGAACACTCATCTGTACCAATATTTCTATAAACATTGTTCAAATTTTTATAACTGAAGTCATTTTTGTGTCATCAGTGGCAGTAACATCTCATTCCCAAGTATAGGAAGACCAAATTTCATCGAGCTTATAGTTTGTGAATTTTTTATGTTTGTTGTTATGAGATCTGCTATTAATGCTTCAGATTCTGGCAGTAAAATCAACGCATTGCAGGCTTCATCTGTTGCTCGAGGCTGTGTTGATTATAGAAAGAAAAGCAATGCAGTAAGTACTTTATCATTTTAAAAGCACATCATTTATGTTTTCAAAGGACTTGTCAAGAAAGGGTGCTGGTCCCCCTGAAAAACTCGGTTCAGTTTCCGGAATCATTGAACTTTTCGGAATCCCCTGAAAAAGGTCCAACCATTCCTATGCCTTTCCGAAATTTTTCTATTTTAGAGCTGTGCTTACATGTTCCCATCCATTTTCACCAAAAAAGTCCCCAAATGAACATTAGCCAAAAATTTTTACCCAAATGATTTTCCCAAAAGCAAAAATCCCGAATGCCATATCCTGATGACCGAGTGGCAATATTATAATGACTTAATTCTTGTAAATTTAGAGGTCATTGGTTACAGTTTACTGAACAATGATGTCTGCTGAAGTGCTCAAGCATTCCATCTAATAGTAATTCTGTTTTGTAATTAGTATAGTTGGTCGTTATGCCCTGAATGAGGCTGTGTAGTTCAATTCATTATCAATTCAACAATAACTTCACCCATCGGCCAAGAATGAGTTCAGCTGCAGATGCGTCGATGCCATCTTACTCTTTCTGCAGTTCTTTAGTGATGGAATACAGATTGGGGTGATGTTCTCCAACAATTATCCGAAAATGGTTGTGTCACCCTTCACTTCAGTTGTTGGTTTTATAGGTGTTTTGGGTTGCAGCATTATACTAATTCCATGCAGTGGTGTTTACTATGGAGGAATGACCCTCTAGTGCCCTCTGGCTGTGACTACATTCGCATATGTCCTTTCAAAGTAGTCCAGTACAGGTATCAAGTCTTCTGGCGATTTTTCTCATAAAATGTTGAAAACTTCCGAAACTTCCACCACAGAGATATATGCTAAAGCCAGAATCATACGCATAAAGGTTTTCAAAGATTGATCTTCTTGTCAGCTCTCCTGTAGAATTCAACAATAAACTGCTTGGTCATAGTGAAAAAAGCAGCATTGCACTTACACTATGGGGAAGTGCAATCATTTACCCTGTACTCAGTAACTGCATTTTTGACTGCTTGTTTGACTGCAGAATACTGATTCTGCTTTTTCCTTTTTAAGAAACCATAGACCAATGGTAAGGAAAGATCTTCACTGTTGGCGGAATTTCTTTTGCATAACCCAAGCACTGCAAACAACCTTGTAAATATTGATTAGCTCACTTAAAATGTTCCATTGACAAACCAAGTTTTACTTTCGCAGAGAAATTCGATATTTCAACGAGTAATGAAGACGAGAACTCTTGACGCTGCTGTTTTGTCATCTTCATTTTTGTCTCAAATATAAGTTAATGCTCTTTTCAATGTTTGGAAGAACATGGTTTTTTTTTTTTTCAAAAATTTCACTTATCTTCTCACTAGGAGAGGGAGTTCAACATACCTGCAGTGATGTGTTTCATAGACTACATCAAAGTTTGTGACTGCGTGCATTAGAAAAAACTTTTCAAAGTAATGAAAGATATAAGAGTCTCTTCTCACGAAGTAGATCTAATGAAGTCCAATGCTATGATGGTGAGAATTGATGGTGAAGAATCTGAGGCTTTTCAAGTGAAAAAAGGGTTACGTCAAGGATGCATAAATTATTATCTCTGCAGTTATCCAACATCTACAGTGAGCACATAATTTGGGAGGCTCTAGAATATCGAACTGGTGATATTTCCATGGGAGAAAGGAGGATTCTCAATCTGTAGTATGCAAATGATACCATCTTGATTGTTTTGGATGAAGAGGAAATAACAGTAGTTGTCGACCTAGTGAAGATAGCCAGCGAAAAACTTACACTCAGATTAATGCATATTGCATATAAAACAAAAGTCATGGTGGTGGATCGGGCTTTGTGTCTTCCAGTTTCTACATCCCTGGGCAAATACGAAAAAGTCAACACTTTCGGATATTTAGATTCCATCATCAAAGCATATGTAGGCTCATTGGCAGAAATACCACACCGAATTGCTGTGAGCCAATTAGCCATTACTACATTGTGTAACGTCGCATGTAACAACAAGATCTCCAGGAAGACAAGAAAGAGACTCTGTTTTCTATGCTTTCCTATATGCTGCGGAAACATGGATGATGAAGGTTGATGCCTTTGAGATGTAAGACTGACAAAGGATGCTGAGGATATCCTGGATAGCGCGATGAACCAACATCTCAATCGTTAACGAAATACAGGTGCCAGTTAGACCAAGTGTTTTATGAGAAGGAGGGAGTTCTAGGATATTTTGGACAATTGACCACGCGAAAAGTTGAAAATTTAAAAAAAGACCTTCTTTTTATGAAGGCTCTTCGTGAAACTAGAAGAGGAAGATCTCCAACCAGGTGGTCTGAGGTCGCATCGTCAAAGCGCGAATGAACTCTGTTGTAAGAGCTACTTCAAAGTTCCAGAATGGTGATAAATGGTGCGCTGTTCTAGGTGCAATATGGTTGTAAGCAACTGAGACCTATTAATGATGATCTATCAGCTCCTTAATCTTATCAACCAAGTAGATCCAGTTCTCCAGATCCCATAATGAATTCAACCAATACAAAAAAAAACTCAATGACCATAGGTACCAACATTTAAATTAGCATAACTGAAAGTTACATCTTAGATTAGCTACACGACAAGCATCTTACCATTTGGAGGCTCATTAGCCAAACTAGTCTCTGCAAGAAATATCAGTATCTCCAAAACAGCTGCCATAAAGAAATCTAGCACTACGTATCGTACCATTTTTCATATAAGTACGCTTTTGGTGCAAATTTCCGCTACAACTTATTGGTTTACGCGACTATAAGAGGATATCCCAACAATGCATTTTTTTTTTCACCCTCAAGTATAGTACTTATAACTGCAACGCGATTACGTCATGGCGACTCGTATCGTCTCAGCGTATAAATTATAATTAAGAGCACCGGGAGTAAAAATGGCTACATTTCATTAGAAGTTATGACTGGCGATAAATTTCGTTTTAAAAGCACTTTACATGGTCGATAAGACGTAATGTAAATACCATAAAAGTAAGCCGTGCGATAAAAAGAATCCGTTTTCTGGCCACGCGTTTGGACAAATTATAGCATAAAAACACCTTCGACTCGGATACCTATATCTGCGTACGTGTTTACCTACTTTTATTACGTGTGCGCCAATTGTATAGGTTTGCTTACCTTACAAGTGTATATATTTGAGCCAAGTTTTCGTTCTACATACGTTGAATACTTAACAAAATAGTTTTCCTATTTATTTCTTTTTTCCACGTTGTAGGGGGGCCTAAGGTGATCATAGTGATGATTTAAGTTGTGGTTTTTCAAAATTACATAAAGTTTACGCTACCAGGAAGTAGAAAGTGTACTTTATTTAGGTTTTGATGATGGATTGAAAATATAGCCTTAAATTGTTGATATTGTAGTTTGAAAATATTGCTAGGCTAATCAAAAATGTTCATTTTGTTTGATGGTTTACGTAAATTTGCACGATTATATCGCTACAATAAGAATTTCCAGTCATGTTAGAGGTGAAAAGAACAACCCATACAGATGGGGAAGTTTAATAGGTAATAAATAATTGATCGGTTTTCTCAATAACCTAAGTATAAACTCCGACAAGGCGTATAAAAGTTATAAGCTTGCTGGTTTCTGCTTCTGCTGTTTCCTAAGTATCGAGCGCTTCATGAATAAAGCATTCTTAAAAACTCGTAACCCCGCGTGCAAGTTGAAAAAAAAAATAGCTGTAAATATTTCAACCTCAAGATATATATGTGTATATATTTTTTTACTAATATTGTAAATAGGTATGTATGGTATAGCTAAAGATATAGAGTATAATAGGGTAGAATTTAACACCAACATATAGAAAGAAAAATATTATAAATATAAGCATAAAGAAACACCTACACATGTTGAAAATATGGAGGGAGGAGGACGTTGAATATACAATATATCGATATAGTTAACGATTTATTTACGTACATTACAAAAATTTCGAACTCAACTGTTGTGAAAAAAAAAAAAATTAGAAATAGAAGTTGAAAGTTCAACATCCAATAGAGCTAAAATATGTGAAACAAAAGCAAACCTGCAAAATAGTAGAAAACTTTCGAACGATATACGTTTCAATTTATTCTTCATTGAAATTAAATTCCTTTCTATCGTTTAACGTTAATTTGTTTTCATGTGTGAGAGAGGCCGAGTCGAACACAAACCTGTATGGTATGTTTACTTGGATGTATAAAAAAATATATGCTTGGGGATGTGCTCACCTACCCTGTATCCTGGCTATGGCTGTATAAGCATTTCTTTCACCGGAAACGTTGATATATTACCTAAGCGATAGGTGGTAAGTAGGATATATGGTATTTCCAAACTATACCTTTAAGCTGGTAACTTCAATAAAACCCATTTAAAATTGGTCTTCCAAAATAACCAACTTGTTACGTAAAAGAAAGCGAAAAAAAAAACATTGGTTAGGTTTTTCACGTAGATACACTTGAGGTATTTTTCGACTAGGTACTCGATCGATAGATGTTTTTGTGTTTCACGAATTTCCAAGAATACCACTTTTGATGTTTGCGGGATGTAGTAATCTCGTATGTGGGTACTTTTAGTTCGATTTTAGTGTTTTTTTTTCTTCTTTTTAGAGAAGGTCTGTATTGCTTTACGTTGTGGTTGGAGTGAGTTGACGTTGGATTAAAAGTACATGCTTGGATTAGGATGAGAGGAGTAGATGGGCGAATTTGTTTGATTAGTCCAACACGTACCCCTTTTGTGCCATTATTGAATGGGGATATATACCTGTCAATGCTGGAATTGTTCTATTTGTTGAGCCAATAAAAGAGAAATGGTTAATCTGCCCTAAGTCCTATAGGTAATGAAACACATAGATGGAAATCTTTTACCTAAAAGTTAAACGAATTATCGTTTATAGTTTTGACCTTTTCTTTTCATAAAGGTATTGTTCATTAATTCTGACTCAATGGCCATTATTTTTTTCGAACGCCTCCCTTAATGCTGGTTGACCTTCCATATGGCAATGTGGATTCTCGTGATAGATTTCCTGATCAGCTTTAGTGACAAGCAATCGAGCCATTACTAAAGATCCTATCCTTCAACTATGGGTTCCATCTCCTTCTTGCAGACCTTTTTTCGCAAATATTTTCTTCCATTATTAGACATAGAATTCCGTATTTTTCTCCCTTCAATAGATACATGTTCAAAGTATAGAAATTTTCGTTGTTTAACAATAGCTACAAGTTCAGAACTCTTATTGAGTTTTCTCAGTATCTCCTCGTTTGTCACCTTGCAGATCTATAGAATTCATTGCATTCTGCGATGTAAATGCATCTCGAAAGCCTGCAGCTTATTTTCCACGGCCAATCTACGGTCCAACCCTCATAGCCATTCAGCCATACTGGGAAGATATAACATATCATTCTTAGTCGTAACTTTAGACTCAGTTTGGTTCTGGTGGAAAGATTTCTCGTGCACATGAACACTTCTTCAGCCTAATCAATTCTACTACGGATTTCTTGTCTAATATTACAATCTTCATTCATATAGGTACTGAGATATTTGAAACAAGTAATCTGTTCTACATTGACTCCATTAACCTTAAAAGTTACCAAAACACTTCTTTTTGAAAAAACCTGCAACATTCAGAGATAGCCTGTATGCTTCACTGTGTTGGACAACACTATCCATCATCCTCTATAGCTCTTCTTGACTGCTTACCAGTATTACTGTATCATCCATGTTTTTAATATTGTTTATTGGTACTCTACCGACCTTGGTACCACCTATTTGGTCATCCAAAGCTTCCCTAAAGATGGACTCCGCGTATAAGTTTAACAAACAGTGAGGAAAGAACGCCCCCCTGCCTAACTGCTTGCTTTATTTCGACTGTATTAGACATGGAACCATCCACCTTGATTTCAGCTACTTGGTTCCCATATAAGCCAGTAATGATGCATGCATCCCTTCCAACTATGCTGGGATTGGTCAGAAGTTATTATTTCTCTAGATCATCGACCATATATCTAATGGACTGCTAATTCAAATCAAAGACATTTAAGCAAAGAATGTAGTAGATTACATTGAACCTCCAAGTCCAGGAAGTATGGCAAGATGCGAGAAACAACGAATATCCATATCTCTTCATCATTATCAGTAGGTTCCAGTCGCTTACAACCTTACTGCACCTAAAAGCACGGGCCACCCATCATGATCTCATGACCAGGAGCTGTCACCAAAGTCCATTTGCGCTTTGACCATGTCAGACCACCTGATTTGAGATATTCCTCTCCCTCCTTTAGTAGGTGCCTTCCCAAGGAAAGTGTCCTTTTTCAGATTTACCAACTTCTTTCTTGGCCATATGTCCAAAACACCCCAGAATGCGTCTCTCGCATATAAAACTCAGCCTGACCAGCTCCTGCATTTCATTGACAATTGAAATATTGGATCGTCACGCAGTCCAGAGTATCCTTAGCATCCTTCAGCCGGAAATTTTTTTAAAAAACAAACCATGAGATAGAATTTTACAAAAGGCAAATAATATTCAATATTGTTGGCGTGAGATGGAGTGATAGGCTATGGTTGCTTTTCAAAAAGAATGATCCAATTGTACGTACTTAGCTACCCTAAAATACCATTTTTTTGGGGAGGGGGATCAACATACGCAACAGTTTGGACTTCTCCTCGCCAAGAAAGCAAACTGACCACCACTAAAGCACCTGCAAACCCTCATTGGTCATGTGATAAATTTAAATGTCCCTCAGTTCCGGCGCCGCTTAAATGAAGCAGGGCTCCTATGAATATCCGTTCGCGCTAATCAGTTCACTTTGCGAAGATCAGGGTAACTTAATTGTAGTCAAAAGGACAACACGTCCCTTACGTTTCACCATATCGTATTGCCCCATTTCGCATGCATAGCCCTTTTTCCAGGTCAAAAAGGGGAAAACTCCTCATATCTTCCTCCTAATTGACCTTAGAAGTTGATTTTTGGATATGTTATACAACTTTGGATTCTCTATCGATTAGTTTAAAAAAGAACAATTTTTGCGTTTTTGGCTCCTCAGCACCTCTTCATCCAAATTGGGGCATTAGTGAATTTTGACCCAATGTCATCCCCATTGACGTAATTGGAGCAATTCTAGTCAGTATTGAGCAGAGTAAATGATTTTAGTGTTGGGGGGGGGGGGATGAAAATAAATATCTGACAAGGCCAAAAATGGTCTTAATAGTCTTCTAGGACCTTAATACAGATTTTGTTCATATTCTCCTCGTATCTGTCGCAGGTCGATAGATTTTAATAGCCTGGTTTTTATTGACAATATGGCATAGAAAATCAGGCTAAAAAGGAGGTGATGTAACTTTTGTGGTACATAATTTTTATCCTCAATATAAGCACTTACCCCCGTATCATCTTTCATTAAGATAATTGCATTGAAAAAAAAAGTACTAAATGTAAGAATTAGAGAAAGTGTATTGTCACCACAACGGCAATATGGTTCTTAGCTGGAACGAGTGTTGGCTTTTGGCTTTTTATAAGTAAACTTAGCTTGAACTTACACTGTCGACGAAAGAAGACATTGTAACCGAACATTGATGGCGGGGACATTTAGATATTAGATGAAATTAGTATCAGGTATTATGCAATGCCAGGCGCCTCGCTTCGCCGCCCTGAACCCATTAGATTCGCCAAAATTACGGAGACAAATTAATGAACTGGAAATTTCCACGCGAATCGTTTCATCCCCTTAACGAAAATGTGTTCTGGCCGAAGAGCATTGTACAGTAGGTACCTACTACTACCTACCTTCCTACCTACATTGATGAGGAACTGGATGGATCGTAATCAGCAACGACGAAAAGTAAAATAATGCGTTAACACCTTCGATATGGCTCTTTTAAAACCCTTCTCAAAGTTGTGTAGTTTTGCAGGTTTTTCTCATTCAACTATATGAACAGTACTCATTGGCGAATATTTTTGAAATAGTAGCAAAATTATTATGCGTGTTGTTTGCTCAGTAAAATAAAACGACTACTGAAATAAAAACGAATACATACTTTGAAAATGAAAGATAATTATGTCATCAGAATGAAAAAAAATTATTTCAAAAAAATCATCAAACTGGATGACAAAAATAGGCATGAAATGATTCAAAAAATTTGCTATACTGCTCAGTGAAAAAAAAATTACTGAAATGGAGTACGCGGAATTACCATTTAATAATGCATAAATGATTTTAAAACTATTTTGTATATGACTACGAGTACACGATTAGAATTAGTGATACATATGGAGTGTTTTATCATCGTGCGATTTTCTATTCATTCCTCAAGAAGAGAAAGGTATTTTTTTATCAATGTCAAAAACTGTCTGCGCATATTAGAAGTTTCAGATATGAAGCAAATCTACTTTGGATTACCTCCCCTCGGCTAGAAATTGTTACATTTATTTCTATCTACGCTGTGTTATCATTTTATAATTCACATGCCTATAATTAAAAACCGCCACGGCGTGTCAAGGCTATCACGTTTTGACATAGCTACATTGTGGGTCAGTGTGTTTATGTACTTACAGTTGCATTTCGAACCGGGCACTAAACTTGGAGCGCTAGTGCAGCAATCAGTAAGAACGTTTGTTTACTCTTGAAACAGGACTTTTCTTATCTCTATACTGTGTGGTGTAGTATATTTCGTGAAAATTATACGAAAAATTTGTGAAAAATTGAAAATGTTTGAAAAGGGACACTATTATTGAACATCTAGACAACCAACGAAACCATGGTAGGATGCTGAAGTTCTTCTTGACATCAGTTCCTAATAAGGGTCGGTATTAAGAAGAAATTACCTTTAGAGATATTTAGGTTTGTCATCAAGTGTCAAAACCCAGCCAGATGTTGAATAATAGCTTCCATTTTCAACATTTTCAATTTTTCACAGATTTTTGTTATAACTTTCATAAAATATAATATATCACACAGTACAGAGATGAGAAAAGTCCTGTTTCAAAAGTAAACAAACGTTCTTATTGGTTGCTACACTAGCGCTCCTAGTTTAGTTCCCAGTGGGATTAGAAATGCTCATATTTGACGCAATCACGTTTCGTGTAGTAATGTGTAAACACGCTCATGTGTAATAATAGTCTGTTTTTTGTGTTGTCACGTGCACGGCTGTCGTACTTTTGCTGAGTCTCATTTTATAATTGTCATGTT
This sequence comes from Ferrisia virgata, assembly GCA_900060175.1. Lineage (NCBI taxonomy): Eukaryota > Metazoa > Arthropoda > Insecta > Hemiptera > Pseudococcidae > Ferrisia > Ferrisia virgata. The sequence goes on along the minus strand of FIZR01031810.1, from coordinate 6,607 downwards.
TTTGTGTTTTCACGGTTGTGTTGTCATATTTGTGTGTTTTCACGGTTTTGTCATCATGTTTTTGTAGTATCGCGTCTCATGTTTGTGCATTGTCACATTTTTGTGTCAAATCTTTTCGTTGTCACGTTCTCCTGTTGTCATGTTCCACATTTCCACGTGATCTATTTTTGCTTCAAATTAATTACTCGAATTAACAATTCTGTCTATCACACATTTCTAATTAATGGCTTATGATTAACTCATTAATTTTAATTGACAATTCCATTAACATGCGCTTTTTAGGACATCGCAGTAGTTGTGACTACAAAATACCCCTTTTCTTTTCCAACACTCCGTACTTATTCGCTAAATCTTATCTCTCTCTCTTCGCCAAAAACTTACCATATACTCCAATGCTACTTTTCGGGTGAAGCACTGGTACTTCTACTTACCAACCGAGATATATAGTAACATTTACTTACTGCGAGCAAATGAATTATTAACACGGATTTAGGCTCGCTACAATGTAAAATCTCGCAAGAAAATTCTTAATGAGAAGTCGACGCCACTGTTCGTCGGTGTCTCGTATCTCGACTTTTGTGCTACGTTGCGTTATTTTTCAAAGCTCCGATATAAAATTAACTGATAAACTCGAACCGAACCGTTTGTTCATTCGTTGTCAGTTGGTTTCTTCTTAGGCGTAGATAAAAAATAAATTTCTAATCGAATGAAATTTTATCCTCGTAGGTTGTAATAGTACATACGTTACAGGCGTACTTAATATGTATGTAATTGTCTCATATGCAGCAAAATTTCTTATTTTTTAGATCGGGCTTTTATATTTTGTAGCTATTTTGTTGTTCGCGTTGAACGCACACCTTTTTCATGAGAGAAAAAAAAGTTTTCCAACATGAAAGAAATATCTACTCACAGGTGGAAAGTAAATCAAAATCAAATTGCTTTGTGTATTCTTCGTATTTTTTCCTCTTTCATTTTTCGTTTCTAATGTATTTACGCGTGAATGTGGTTGCTTACCACTTTTTTAAGATGTATTTCTTATTTTTGTTATTGTTGTACGTACTAACGCACGATTATGTAACATATTTTCTCGGAACGGAAATCGTAAAAGGTACCATTTTCATGTAGCAAAGAGCTTAATTTCTTTTTCGCACACGATTCGGTGATTTAGACATTTATAAACGAGAAGTGTTTAATGAGCTATTTAATTATGATAAGGATACATTCGTCGGTTCGTCTTCCTTTTCTCTTCTTTACTTACACTTTCAATTCTGTGGATCGATTTGGAATCGTTATGATGTGATGGTTATGTTTGATTATTGCTGTGACAAGTTCTGCGCCAGGAGGATATTCCTTTATGTGTTAATGAGCGCTCAATTTTCTCCTATTTGGTGATTTGTGTGTGTGTGTGTTTACTGTGGTTCCGCTGGTTTGGTATGGGTGGAGGGGGGTGGGAGATGAGTAGTATCTATAAAGGTAAAGAAATATTTCGGCTTGTATGTGTGCAGGGTGTCTCAAAAAGTACAAAACGTTTCATTTGTATGTCTTGATATGATTTTCTAACAGCTCGCATTGGAGTTGTTCTTTTTTTTTCAATTTAGCATTTTTGAAAACAATTTAATAGTTTTCCAACAGCTACCGAAAATTAAAAAAAAAAATAAGAGCTACTGATACGAAATATTTCTGCAATAGTTGTTTAACAGCTTTAAACATTGATCAGTTTTTATCATTGAAGGGTGCATCCTTCTTCATACAACATCCAGCTTCATCAATAAAGAGTGGCGAAGCATCCCCGTTCTCATATTTCGAAATGAACCATCAGATATTATTTGATGACACCAGAAAACAATTTTTAGTCTCAAAAACTTCCTCCCATTTCACCCTGCCCTCCTCCCTCATTATAAGAAAAATACATATTTTATAAGAGAAAAATTCTATTCAAAAAAGCCATTTCATGGAAAATTTTGAAAATCAAGTCTATGTATAGTGAAAGCTGGGGCCTACCGATATGATTTTTTTGAAATTTTTCAGCCCATGGAGAGAGGAGTAAACAGAAGAAATATTCGAATTTCAGTAACTACAAATCCAAAAGCTGGCAATTTCTATTGAATTTTGTGAGTTTATCATTTAGATCAATTTTCAACCATTTTTCAACATTTTTTCGTCATTTTCGACCAATATTTTTCACTTTTTACCCATTTTAGTAAATTTTCTTATTAAAAAATTGAAAAATTAAAAAATATTTCTCTAGGTTTGTATTTTAATATGTATTTTAATGGTTTATATTTTTGTGTGGTGGGCCATGCTGCACGACAAAAACACCTTTCTTAATCATTTTCTCAGCTTAAAGTAATAATTTTTTCTCAACCAAGTATTTTTTCCCCTCATAATATGTTCTTTTGGACATATTTTCCTTCATTACGCTTAGAATTTATCAATGCACTAGAGCCCCGTTTTTTGACCCTCTATTTCCAATATTTCAGAAAATTTTTTTCCTCGCTTCGCTCGGGCGTTATTCCATCTTCCATTTCTGAAAAAAATTCGTTAAAAATTCTTCTCAAGTGATAATTGTAGCGTGACGTTTTCGTTCCTTATTTTTTTCAAATGGTGATAAAATTTGTTTTGCCTATGTTGGCAAAATATGCAAAACCGTCACTGGTTGAAATTGGAAAAACAGTAAAATTCCAGAATAGATTAATGATGGTGAGGTGTAATTTTGACTTGATTGCAGCCCTAAATTTGCCAAAAATCCTCCATTCTTTGTCGCAAATTCCATTTAAACGTATTGAAATTTGAATAAATTGGCATGAGAAAATTTTAGTTTAAAAAAAAAAAACTATTATTAAAAATGTTTTCTTAACCAAAAATGTTTTTTTAGTTATAAAACTTGCTTTTTTGCGAAGTTTTGGGAAAATTTAGGGCTTCGGCTACTCCTAAAATTCGAAAGTTGGTAAAATTGGTTGGTAAATTTGAAGCCCTCCTCCCCAGAGCACATTGCTTCGGAATGCCACTGTCTATCATTTGTGTCAATCTTAAATAATTCAGTCAACAATCACAGAGTGTAAAAATTTATAAGCGGAACTCGTGTTTCAAAAAAACTTGGTGTAAGGGGTGAGAGGGGTCAAAATTTTGAACAGCGTGTTTTTACATCCTAGAGACCAACTTCCACCAGGTAGTTTGGAAAACTCAGCCACTGGCCGATTCATAATTTTTACTAGGCTATATGATTCAACTAGTCATTATGCTATAAAATATTCGGGATACAACAGTCTATCAACCAACGGCGGATGAGGGGAGGCCTAATGTCAATAAAATCCATTTTGGGGTCCTAGAAGACCTTTAAGACAATTTTTAGCCGTGTCAGATATTTATTTTTATTTTATTTTTTTTTTTTTCGAACATGAAAATCATTTACTCCGCTCGACACCGACCGAAATCACACCATGTCGGTCAATCGGTTCAGTTTGGCGGCGGATTAGATCTGTATCCCTGGGTCAAAATTCAGTTATGCTCCAATTTGGGGAAGGGGTAGCTGAGGCGTCAAAAACGCAAAAATTGGCCCTTTTTAAACCAATTTGTAGACAATCAAAAGTTGTATTATATATCTGAAAATCAATCTCATAAGTCAATTAAGAAGGGAGGTGGAGGGGGTTTTCTCTTTTTTGACCTTGAAAAAGGGCTGTTCCTCCCCTACCTCTCCACCAAACTGAATTAGGAAGTTGAAATTTGGTATGTACGGTTAGTTGAAGCTATGCAAGGTCCCTTTTTGCCGTCTTTAGTTTTCAGTTTCATTTCTTCCCCTCACAGCCCTGAATATGTGGTTTTTTGTTTGATTTTTATAATTTTCAAAGTTTCTTCCTCGCATAACTCTCCTCCAAATTGGGCTACGAAGTTGAAATTAGGTATGTCCCGTCTGTAGGGACTGTTGATGTGCCTTTCGAGAGTTTCGAATTTTTAGCCCCATTGAAACCTTTTTTACCTGCAATGCTGATTAGGAAATAAACATGTTTTGTTTCTTTTTTTTTTTTTTTTAATTTTTATATCAGTAAAAAAATTCTGGCAATACATAAACTCGAAATTTTCTCTTTATACCACTTCCTTTGTGGCAGTTGAGTTCATGAGTTGAGATCCCGTTTTCTAACACTGAACTTTTAAATGGGTTTCGTTGATTGATAATTGAAGTATGTGTAGTCGTCCTATCCAGACTCATCTCACCGTAGTTACATTTTAAATTATATACTGAGCCATTCCCTGGAAAAGTACATCATTTTAGAGTAAACCTCCGAACCTAGGTACGTGTAATTAAATTCGTCTCTTGAACTATTAAAAGATTAATCATTTCAATTTGAAAATAGATGTAAGAAACTAGGTACTTTGTACTGTACCAATCTTAGAGTAGGTACCTAAACTAATAAACCAATAATGATCAATTAACGAGCACACAAACCGAATCTAGCATCAATAAAACAAGACTCTATGAATTTATAATTACAAACGCGGTGAAACTAGTACTTTGAAAATTACGATACCGGAAAGTTACCGGGTTTGAGTTTCCACTTGGCTAATATTTGTTCGAATTCGGCTGCTACGCGTTTCACTGTAGTCGTCGTAGTCGAAGTCGTGGTGTACAAAAGTGCACGGTATGTTATTCAACGTTTGTGTATTTCATACCGCTTAAGTTGTACGATAATGTATATTTCGTGTACACGAAACACATCTCGTCTCCAGCGATACTCCTTTTTAAATGTCAAGTCGTCTCTTCACCGCAACTTACCTTTTCTTACCTATACTTACCTACTTACATATCAATGACACTGAGGGTATAGGGTATTAAGTACTCGACATCGGTAATGGATTATTGCTTGCATGAAGCTCGTCAAATTTAATCGAATTATTATCATTTAAACGTCTGGAATATTTGTATACGTAGATACGTAGGTACTACGTACTCGGTGGTATGTGTTTTCAATTCAAAGCTAAAAATAATCCCGCATCCTGCCAGCTCTGCCCTAATTCAAAAAAAAAAAAAAGAGAGATCAGTAATAGTAACCTTATTTTGTACCTATTGGTTTGATGATAATTTACAGTAAATGCCTGATGCCGGGCACACATTTGATTGTTTTTAATTTTCAACACGTGTTACAACAGTACAACGTGTACATATCTATGCATTAGTGAATGGCTGGGTATAGAGGGTAGCTAACCTAAGTGTGTGTAAGTACAATTCTACATTGTATGGTATACATGCACTATGTATGTAAAGCTCGATACAACGCCAGTTGTTTGTTTTACTTTCAACATTTCACCATTTGCCGTTTCAACTTATTTATTTATCACGGTCGACTTAAAAACCATGTTAGTAGATTTTCGATGATTCAAACCACCCTTATATGGCGGTTTGAGTTGCTCTAGCGTACCAAATACTTGGGCATACCACACCACCAAGTGTGTACTCGTCGTTCGAACCATTTTCATCGTGTACGACTCTCCACATCCAGAGTACCTCTCACGTCGCATCTCTAACGTAATCCGCGGTACAAATAAATTTCATCCATTCGTTTACAAACTTTTATACCACTAGTAGCTTAAATTGAATCGTGGTAATTGGAAAAATCCACTTGTACCCTAGTTTTCGACTCTTTAAGAAATAATTTGACAACAGATGGAGATGTGAAGCACTCGTACTTTACTATTACTTATCATACTACATATTCGTAATACGTTTTTCATTCTACAAGTAAGTACAGTGAAACTTGCTTTACTTTCTTATCAGCCAATAATTGGAGCGACGATGATATCCCCCTACCTTTTTGCTATTTAATATGCATTTATGTGTGTGCAATTGTTTATATTTGCAGTATGAATATGGGATGCTGTCGAATGTCATTATGTCATTTATTTTTTAAACCATCACTATGTGATATAGAAATCGGTACTCCTGTGAAGAAGGGAGATTATACCTCTCAATGTGTCGGCACAACTGGCTCATCGACCGTACCGGTTTACGGAGCTCGAGAGCTACGCCTGGTTTTTCAGTGACAGTTGCGTTGATGCATTGAGGGGTGCAACTTCTTTTCTATATTAAAGAAGACAGTTTTTCTTTTTTTTTTTTTTATTATAATTTCTCCAAGTGAAATAATTTTTTTTAAGTATTAAAAAGTGGAAAGTGATTTTACAATGTAACACAGAACATGCAAAAAGAAAGATTCTGATACAGTTTTGGCATACAAGACACCAAATACTCTGTACAAGTCGGTTTTTACCAAGACTAAAGATAGACTGGACCCAAAAAAACAGTCAGATGTAGTTTACTCTATTCCTTGTCAAGATTGCAATGTGATTTATATTGGTGAAACTTGCCGAAAGCTGGAGACCAGATTAAGAGAACATCAGCTAGATATAAAAAATAATAGGACCAAAACAGGCCTATCCTACCATGCTGCTGAGACTGGTCACAGATTTAATTTTGACCAGACAAAAATTCTACAGAGTAATCTACCTAAAACCAGCAAACGTAAAATAATTGAGTGTTTGTACATCTTGCGTCACCACAGTATGACTGTAAATAAAATGTCAGATGTGGTGGGGTTGGATGTTTACAGGCACTTAT
>FIZR01031808.1:0-13204 GCA_900060175.1 Ferrisia virgata | reverse complement strand
GAATAGTTGGTGCTTTCTGTTGAATACGTTAAGTATTCCATTAGGGCGTGCAGTAGCAAATCGAGGGCAGTTCAGAATTACGCGATGCGTAGTTTCTGGAAGTCTGCAATTTGAGCAGAGTTCAGTGCTGACTTTTCGGCGTATGAATAAATAACACCCGAAACATCCATGATTGGAGATTGCTTGGCAGAGCCAGTAGTCGAGAGGTGAATTAGAATTCAGCTTGGTAGATACATAAGGATTGAGTTCTGGAGCCCACCTGCCAAATTTGCAGTTGAGCCATCGTTGTTGTAGGGCTTGAAGAGTGTAGCGGTGGAAAGTAGTTCCTATTGGTTCATCAGCTGTGTGTCTCAACGTCATGGAAGGTAGATGACCAATACAGGAAACTGAGCCATGTCGTTGAAGATGACAAAACTTCAGCTTCCTAGTTCCTAGCTCTATTTGGAAAAGACTTATGCGAGGAACAAACTAAAAAACTCAAAAAATAAGAAAAACTGAACAAAAAAAACACATTTTCGAGGCTGTGAAAGGAAGCAATGAAGCTGAAAAGTCGCAACCCTAAAAAGGCACATATAGAGCCTCTACTGAATATACACACCAAATTTCAACTCCTAGCTCATTTTGGTGGAAAGATAGGGGAGGAACAGCCCTTTTTCAAGTTCAAAAATGACCAAAACCCTAATATTTGCCCTCCTAATTCATCCAGGAGGTTAATTTTTGGATATGTTATACAACTTCGGATTTTCTCTCAATCGACTTGAAAAGGAACAATTTTTGTGTTTTTTGACCACTTAGCACCCCCTCCCCCCAAATGGGGGCAATACTGAATTTCGACCCAAGGTTATCCACACTCATATATATCAAATCCGCCACCAAATTGAGTCGATTGACCAAATTGAAGCGTTTTAAGTCCTTATTGAGCACAGTAAATAATTTTTATATTCGGGGAAAAAAATAAAATAAAAATATCTGACATGGCCAAAAATTGTCTTAATGGTCTTCTGGGACCTCACAACGGATTTTTTGGTATTTTCGCAACCGCCGTTGGTCAATAGACTGTAGTAGCCTGGTTTTTATTGAAAAAATGGCATAGAAAATTAGGCTACCAAAAAAAGGCCAGATTATTTTATGACTTGACCGACTTCCACCTTCTACTCCAACCTCTAATTATACTATTTCTAAGAAGTATTCCAAAACTAGAGAAACACACATTTCAAGAATTTTATAAACAAACGGAAAATGTTTTAGATGGTAATAAAATCGTATTTCGTGTAAATCTGTAGTTTCCATACAAACAAAAACTAAATACTTTCTACACTTTGAGTAAGTCAAAAAAAAAAAAAGGCATCATTACTAAAAGAAAAAGAACGTTAAAAACATACAAAAGAATAAGGGATTAAAAACTGGAGATTTTTTTTCTCATACCCATCCATCGATCGATTTCTAATAACAGTACACACGAAACATTTCTATGAATAGGACAAAATCGATTCGGAATGACGATCAAAGCAGCACCGAGAACCCCTCCCATAAACCTATTGAATTTGCTGCTGAGAAAAATACGGTCTTTTAAACTCGCTGCAGCCAGCACGACCGCCCAAAACGTCAAATTGGTATACTCGCAGAATTGACGTGGTCACGCGGCTCTGGCTCAATTCAACATTCAGGCAATTGTACCAACATCAATTACTATATTATAGTGTATTAATTAAACTCGCACAATTCTGGTGTATTGCTCAATAAACACGAATAATCGACGTTGAATAACACGCAGGACGGTGTTCTAAGAATACGTACGTAATATGATCGCTACCATATAGAACCACAATCATTCGATGGTCCACACATTGTAAAATAAAGAGGTACCTAAACGTACAACATACTCGAACAAACAATGCATCCGATTATGGACGCATTAGGTTTCCTCTACCTCTACCTCTACCACTACGTCTCTCTATACACAGATACATGGCCCCTATTACGTCGCACAACGAAAGGGAGATTGAACCGAATGAAAATATTCGTTAGCAGTTGACAGGTCTCCGGGTTCGTTTTTTACCTCGCCTCTCGTCTACGCACCGACTAGCTAATGTGCTTCGCAGCTCTCGTCAAGTGACAAATGATCGGGGTTAGTGTGACGGAGGTCGTCATCGCATCTATGTAATATATTGACGCCTCACGCACAACCCATCCACAGTACAAGAACCTCATTAATGAACGCTATTTAGCCGTTTAGCCCATTAAATATTAGTTAATACGAATACAAATGGCAATCAAATCGAATAGCTCGGGTTCCACTTCCAGTTCCTAATACACGTGTAATTGCCGATCGTGTTAATAGCGTCGACGCGGCGTGATTGAGATAAGCTACGGTGTGTGGTGTTCCGGCAATCGTCTTAATAGGATTTTTCCAACGGGATGAATCGGGAATTGATTTTTTTCACCATTCTTTGTTTTAGGTGTTAATTTCCGTTGGACAACGGACGACGACACCATCATCAAAAGGTAATCGAATTCCCAACGTGGTGCTGATGTTGGCGAATTAAACGGTTAATTTTGTATATTACCGGTTACTAGGCCATGTGCAGTCGATCGAAACACGATAACTTACGAATTCGATTGGAAACAAATTTATCGCCACAGTTGGTACTACAATGCGTGATATGCTAACATATACCTGCGTTAGTGTGTTAACAAAATAAATACATAAGACAATGGCATACCCTGCTATTGTTGTTTGTTCCAACGACTCAAGAACCGAATAAAATAAAACTAGGAACAAACTCATAACATAAGAAAACCCACGCATTTCTGGTCTGAAAAGTCGAAACCGTCAAAAGGCACATCTACACATACCAAATTTCAACTTCCTAAGTCAATTTGAAGGTGAGATAGGGAAGGAATAGTCCCTTCTCAAGGTAAAAAAAAAAATGAAAACCCATCATATCACCCCTTCTAATTGGCCTAGGAGGCTAATTTTGGGATACGATGTACAACATTGGATTGCCTATCGTTTGGCTGAAAAAAGGAACGATTTTTAAATTTTCAGCCTCTCAGCACCCCCTCCCCCAAATTTGGGCAAAACTGAATTTTGACCAGAGGCCATTCCCTTTACAGAATAACAAATGGCGCATCAATCGAATTATTATACTCTTCAAATTAGATCAATTTTGGTCAGTCAGTATCGAACTGAGCAAATAATTTTTTAATTGGTGGGAAGGAGGAGGAAGGGAGAAAAAATAATAATAAATATATGATAGGATTTTGTTGATATCCCCCTACCACCGTTGTAGGTCAACAGACCGCAGTGACCAGATCTTCGTTGACAACGTGACATTGAAAATCAGATGAAAAACGTACCGTACAGATTGAAATATTTGAAATGTTTCTACCAATGCTTCAAAATAGTGTGAAAAATGATCTGACACGATGCAACGAATTTCACCATAATGGAAATGGTTTCTCATCAACCAGTTATTTGCAAACCACTCTTCCGGCTTTTTACTTCTCATTCATCCGTTATATTCGCCAAGTAATTTTTTCATGAATTTGATTAGCTCATTGAGCATGAGTCAACACGATGAGAAAATTTCACAAAAAAAATTACGTGACCATCATGAGAAAAATTTCAACGCAACGGTTACTTTCAACAGCGTAAAGAAAATAATATGACTCAATTACGCGTAAGGTACTTAATGAATCTCAAATTTATAAGAATAATTACCACTTCTATACGAATGGTTTTCTACAAAACAGAAATAGTTCCATATCACAGCCACAGCGAATAGATGGGACGGGAGGGAGGAAGGGGTACTAAACAAACATATTTTTTCGACAAAATCTTGAATTTTCGGTAATTTTTCAATCATACTTGAAATAACGAATAAATTGCCTGGGGTAAGGAGTGAGGAATTTTTTTCCTAGGTACATAGATGAAGTGAATACTACAGACAGAGTAGACCTGAGTTCGAGGACGAAATTTTCAGAAAGTAGGATTTTTCAATTATTAAAAAGAGCATATTTCAAGGTTTTATGAAGAACAATGCAGGTTTTCAGTTTTCGTTAGTTTTTCGAGGTCAGTGACTGTACTTACCTTGTAGGAAAGACAGATTCAATGGAATCTGTTCGAGAAAACATAGATGAGAAATATATCCCAAGTAGAGCGAGAAAAAAATTTGTTGAAAATATGAATTAGAAAGCTTAAGAATAACGCATTTTTTAGTGGTATTTAATAAAATTTACCGGATGCCAAATTTTCGTTTTCTCCAAATGATTCGGAATTTCTGGGGGGGGGGGGGGGGTGTTATGAGAAGAGGGGGAGGAAGGAAACTCACCCCCTCCCTTTGTCTCTGTTCCATATCAAGGTAGTACTTGACAGCTGCAAATTTGTGGAAGTTCACCCCTTTCCCCATGGACTATTCATACCAAAGTTTTTCAATTTCAAGTTTAACTCTTGACTTCACCCAAACTAGTTTAAAATTTCGAAATTTACGCGGGGAATCGAAAAAAACAATTGCTTTGAGCTGTTCAACACTCAATGTATCTTGATAGACCATCCGAGACAAAAAAAAATTGTAATGATTTAACTCAATTTCTTATATTATGTTATCAATAAAAACCAGATTACTATGAATTATCGACTTACTGTGAACGGGGGGGGGGAGAGGATCTACGAAATCATTTTTGCGGTTCTGGAAGACAATGGAGACCATGTTTGATCATGGCAGATAGATATTTATTTCGTTTATTTTATTTAATTTTTTTTTTCGAAATTAAAAATCATTTGGCTCAGCTCAATACTTACCAAAATCGGTAAAATGTGAGAAACAGGCTTGAAGTAGCACCAGATTGAATATTTTTCTTACTTCCCTTAATAATTACAAAAAAGTAGTAAAAAGTGTTTTTTTTGTTTTTGATTTTTTTTGAGCATGTTGCATTCAATTTCGAAATCTCCAAAAAGTGCATGTGACAGATGACCACTTAACAAAGGAAATAAAAAAATTTCCAGCCATGAATCTCCCCCCCCATTGATTTTTTTTGAAAATTTCAACATAAAAAAAATTAGAAAAATGTGAACCAAAAATTTTCAAAAATTTCTCATTCATAGTACTCAGTAAGATGTATAATCTGTGAAAATTTCAAAATTTCTTACCCTCCTCTACCAGAGATATCGCGTGTTGAAATTTCGACATTTGGGGGGCGATAATTCCGAAAGTGGTGGGTGTACGAGGTCAAAAATATATTTGGAATGTTTTTAGACCATAAATAGGATGCTGGCTTAATTTTGATCGATTTTGGGTCGAGAGCCGTGTTTGAACCTAATTAGGAAAGGCTCTTTGGTTCGATACAAATTATCGTACTAAAAAAACGCCTTTGAGTAAGTTACCAATTTACTCAATCGTATTTCATTTCACGTCTATATCTTTCGTAATATTTACGAGACATACAGTACTTCGTAGAATGCTCAACACGACGACAATACATAATTACGTTATACGACAACTACGTTACTTTTAATAAATACATATTTGCTGCCGTCAGCTAACAACAAATTATCAGCAGATGTATCCGATATAAAGGTAAAACATCGACATAATGCACGATACATCACATACATATACGAGTACGTATATGTATGTGTAAGAGTATAAACGCAGTGTAAGTAAACACGATACATTCTTTGACGAGTATTGTCATATATAAAATAGAAACCAGTATACTCAGTCGTCGTGTTGTACTTAAATGATCATATACATTAAGGCAGCTTGTACTTGTGCTATACGTATTTTGCGCTTACACGGCACGACGAATTCAGACAAAAAGAAATGCACATATTGTGCCAGCCATCAACAGTGCAACACGTTACACGTTGTAAAGTTACACTGCACGTATAATGATGCTACATACATTAGAATGCATTCAATTTATATGTACATTACATAGGTACAGTCGTACGCTCTGTGCGTATATACCCCACATCAGGAGCTGATTACCTTCGCTGTTTAATAGCAAACTATGGTATACAAATGGAAAAAAGCCAGAAGACTCCGCTAATAACGATGACCATACCACTGCGCGGTTATTTTCACACACAAACGAATATACATTACATATATACATATATATCTATAAATCAAACCGTAAGTAACCTTCTAGGTTGAAAAACTAAATCCGGTTCTTTCAAACAACAAAATTTCAGACTATGAAAGTATACATAAGTTTAAGAAAAAAGAAATGTTTTGCATCTTTCATCGATGTTTTAGTATGAAGTGATATAACGGATACCTTGTACTCGCGTAATTAAAAATAGTAAATTTCAAAAAATAGGTCACATTAGATTCGAAACTGGAAGTTCATTTTAGCAAGCGGGAGAAGGGTCACAAATAAGCTGAAATATTATATTATAATCATATTAGATATAATTTTGTTGGTAGTAGGAAATCATAAAATGATTCGAAAACAGCTTAGCATTCATTTTAAAATTTTTTTTTTACGCCCCTCTCCCTCCTTAGTGTAACGATCTCATCCTTTGGAAGAAGTTAAAGATCAGGAATACTACATAATTTTTTTTTTTTTTTTTTTGAAAATTGAGCCCAGAAATTAATGTGGTAAAAATTCGTAACATTTCAAAATTTATACAAATATCGAAATTGTTCCTTTTTCTTATTGAATTTTTCAACATCGATGTGTTCTGGCGAAACACCCATCTGGGGACCAATTTTTTTGTTTTCCCGGGAGCAAAAAATCTGCTTAGGAACAAAACAATCTTCAATTGGAAATTTTTTTGAATAATAAAGTAAAACTACGAAATTTTATAATGTTCAATGGTACAAAAAAGAATTTTTTTGAGTTACATCACTTGAAAAATGCCAAAATGTACGATTCTTTCATTTTCAAACATGATTTTGTCCCTCCGCCTTCCCTCCAAGTTACCATAACAAGTAAAACAAGATTTAAAAGTTTTTTTTTTGATTTCATGTAGCTCACTGTGACACTTCAACAGCAGAAAATTTAATAAATAGAATTTTTTCAATTTTAACATGATTTTGAAAATATTGAACAGTGAACACCTCAGTTTTTTCACCCCCCCCTCCCCCGGTTGAAAAAATCTGAAATTGAATGATTCCGCGGTAGATACTAGGCTGGGCCGAATTTTGCTGAAATGGCTCAGAAGAATGTGGTAAAAATTTCAACCCTCCCCCCCCCTCAATTTTTTAAACTCTCAAAGCTCACTTAAAATTTAAAAAATTTAAAAATTTTTTTCAAAAATGTAATTCTTGCACTTATTTTTATCCAAAATGACATTGGCATCATTTTTTTCGTCGTTTCCTCATTTTTCGTGATTTTCAAAAAAAAAAATAAGAAGGATTTTTTTTTTGAGAAACGCCGTCCTGAAATCGATGTAGGGCATCAATTTTATATGATTAAGCCCAATATTTCATTTTTACTGCTCCGCTCCCATAGTCGATTTTTTGACGAACTCAGAAAAATCAAATTCCCTTTTTGAGAAAATTTTCAAAATAATTTTTTCTTTATTTTTGAAAATGATTGAATTATAAGTGAGTTTTGCAAGTTTAAAAAATTGAGCGAGGAAGCTGAAATATTTACCACACACTTTTGAGATCATTTTGCAACCATTTGACTCCGTCACATTCAGATTTCCAAAAATATCAAAAATCGGCCCATCCTAGTGGATACCCCTGCAGCATACCTAATGTTTTTTTTTTTGAATCACTACCTTTTCGACCACCTTTTCATCAAATTTTCAAAAACCAAATAGAAAATGATTTTTTTTTGCTTTTTCGCTTAAAAAGCTGAAAAAGTACGATTTTTACATTATCAAAAATGATTTTGTGTCCCCCATCCCAAAAAAGCCCCAAAAAAATTAGAAAACGTCGTTTGATTTCATGTGGTCTACAATGACATATACCTGAACACCATAAAAATTCAAAAAAAAAAAAAATTATCGGAATTTAACATAAATTTTGAAATTCTAAAACAGAATGGCAACCTCAAGAATCAAGTCAGAGACCCCAAATTTTTACACCGCTCTCCATTTTTGTAAAAACTTGAAATTGAATGATTTTTGGGTAGATACACCTGCAAAATGTGGAAAGGATTTTTTTTTGAAAAATTACTATTTTTTGCTGTTCTTCTACATTTTTACCAAGTTCTCAAAAGCCAGATGTAAAAATTAATTTGCTTTGCTATTCCATTCAGAAGAATTCGAAATATACGATTTTTTCATTTTCAAACGTGATTTTGTCCCCCCCCCCCCGCCCCACCCATTCTCTAGAAAAGCCAAAAATCTAAGAAAACTTTGTTTGATTTCATGTGGTTCACTTCTCACACATTAATTCATGGTAAAAAATTCAAAAAAAGAAATTTGTTTCGAATCTAATATGAATTTTTAAATTTCAACTTGAATTGGTCTTTTTTTCTCCGTATAAATGAAACTCTACGCTGAGTTGAAAATGCTCTCCCATTCATTTAAAATTTTTTTAATTGGGTGCACATAATAGCTTTTTCAAACGTTATTCACAAAAACCTAAAAAAGTTACAAATTTTTACTCAAGTTTTTTAGTATTGATTTCGTCATATTATACAAACCACTTCATCCCCACTCTTGATTTTTGCAGCACATATACTCCAGAGTATACACTATGTTCCAGAGCAAACAGCAAATTTTTATTATTAATTTTGTTCTACAAATTTTCAAGGCGAGCGGTAGATTTGAACAAAAATAATTGAAAATAGCATATTTCAGCACCTTCGGTATTTTGGGTATGCTAACCATTATGCATGTAAGTCTCATGAGTTGTCCTATCACTGGTATAAGGGTTGCAAGCTTAATGCGGAACATCCGGTATAGACATTGAAAGTTTAAAATGCCTCTTCGCAGTTAAAATTTTTCCTGCCATCTGATTAGTTGAGATTTTCATGAGTTATGATGGTGATCACACCAAGAGCTGATGTGACATCACATATTTTACTGTTGTTGTTATTTGTTGATGAAAATATTATCAAGTTTCATGAGTTAAGGTCAGTTGGAAGCCATCAAATCATAATACAGAAAAAATTTTCGGTACCCAAGCATCAGCGCTTTCTAGCGGAATATTTATCAGTAACTATTTACCAAATCCCCTCACGTCCCTCAAGCCATCTCATTTCGATGATGACTTGTGGTCTAGAAGAACATTGTATTCATATTAGAAAATGACAAGTCAGGTATAAGTAACCTTGTTCAGGGATAATAAAGAACTTCCAAGTCAAGTTGATCTTTTGTCCTATAAATTTTTCAATTTTTGCTATCTTGATTTTTCGTAAAACTTTACAAATACCATAAAACTCTAGCTTCCTCATCAAGTTGATAAATCGTTGAAAAAATATCAACAATGAAGATAGCTTCATTTTGTTGAAAGGTTTTTTGCGTTACCTACACACACATCAGACAGGAAAACTCGATGGTTTTCACCGATGAAGATTTGCAGTTCTCGGTGGTTTTACAAAAAAAACCACATGGAAATTGTGCAGTTGTTTAAACGATATTTATTCATAATTAGATAGGTGATTTACTAGAAGAACCTGTTTTTCGAGCCCATTCGTGGCCACAAAGTGGATTTATTAAGATACACACTCTGCACCAACCGTGTATGCCGATGCCATTTCTCCATCACATACACACGTACTGCATGAACGACGATGACTACATTGGCCAACACACTGAAGCACGCCTTGTATAATTCGCGCATCTATTTGCGGTTATGCGGTTGACGAAACTAGATGAATTACGAATTAAACGAGACCGTCCCGGCCACTCTGGCCCTTTATAGATTGGATTTTAGAGAAACGCGAACGCTTACAAGCTAATAGAGTTCAACGCGTACGCTAAATTTGGGTAATGTATTTTACCAGAGAAAGGGTTTCGCACGAGGTTACAACTGCTCGAAATTTCGCCCTAATTTTGAACAGCGTTAACCTCGCCATTAATGGCGCGAGTTTCATAAAATCTCCAGCCCAACTCGTCGCTATCGAAGAGTAACAACTAAATATAGCAAAAATGATTAGTCGATGGTTATTCCGAGCTGGAAAATCAATCATTACTTTCACACACCACTCTCAACCTTTCACATCTACGAGCAGAAGCGAAATGAAGGTATCAAAATTGACGCTGAACGGGTATCTTCACCCCCTTCTCTCCGCCAATGTTAAGAAATACTGGTCCACTTGAGGTGCCTATTTCTTTGCCTATATTCTACATCCAAAAGGAGCATAGTAATTTTAAAAAATTCATTAACTCGGTGAAAATTATTTTTTTCCAAAATTTTCTGCATATGAAATTATGATAACAGAGCGAAACGTCATTAATGCCTTAAACTGGTTGTTTCTTAAAATACCGAAAAAACGTTTTTCTTGGAAGAAAAATTCAACACATTTTTCTCTTTTATTAAAAAATTTTAGATCATAGAAATGTAATACTACAATCAAAATCCCGAAGTTTACAGAATAAATTTCAAAAAACATTACAGAATAGTTTCGGGTGAAAATTGATACAAATAATGGAAAAAAAATAGTTGAAAATTACCAAAAATTGTACAAAAATTTGGTTTAAATGAATAAAATGTGTAAAAATTTGATCAAAAATTAGGAAAAAATGTTTGAAATGGGAGAAAATTGACCTTAATGATCAAAAAAATCGATGAAATTATTGAAATTTGTTTAAAAATGGTGAAAATTGGCAAAAAATATGAAATAAATCGTTAAATAGCATCGAAAATTGGGTAAAAATTCAATACAAAATGGATAAAACTGAAGAAAATCAGTCGAAAATCTCAAAAAACAAGGTTTAAAATTAGATAAAAATTACCAAAATTATGAGAAAAATCGAAGAAATTCATCAAAAAAAGGTAAAAACAGTCTAAATAAGCATTAAGTGAAGAAAATTGATTGAAAATCACAAAAAAATGTTGAAAAAATGACTGAAAACTGACCTAAAATATTAAAAAAGTATCAAAAATTCGGTAAAAATATGATAAAAATGAGCGGAAAGTAATGAAAATTGATCCAAAATAACAAATAGAAAGTTTAAAAAATAGCTAATAAATTAATTAAAATGATGGAAAAAAAAGTGAGAAATCTCGGAAAATTGAGAAAAATTTGATGAAAATTCACCTAAAATATGAAAAAATGAAGAAAATCACGTATAAATGTTGAAAAATGACAGAAAATTAGGCGAAAAAAGGTTTTCAATTTTGAAAATTCACAAAAATCGGGAAAAAAATTTGATGAAATTGCGTAAAAATTGACCTAAAATGTAAAAAAATCGTTGAAGACCACTGAAAATTAGACAACAATTTGTCAAAAATGGGTAAAAAGTGCAGAAAATCGATCAAGAATTATGAAAAAACATCTAAATTATGAGAAAATGGTTGAAAACTAGCTAAAATTGAATAAAAAATCGGTAAAACGCGCAGAAAATTGATCAAAAACGACGAAAAAAATGTTTATATAAGAAAATTGACTTCAATTATGAAAAAAACATCGAAAATCATCAAAAATAGATCAAAAAACTGACTGAAAAATTCATATAAAGTGAAGAAAATTGATTAAAAACCACAAAAAAATGTGTGAAAGGAGTAAAAATCGACCTAAGGTATTACAAAAAATCGGTAAAAGTTATTGAAAAATGAAGAGAAATTTGATAAAAATGGGTAAAAAAATGTAGAAAATTAATTAAAACTAATGAAAAAATATTGAAAAATAAGTGATAATTAAACCTAAAATATGAAAAAAATCGTTAAGAATCATTGAAAATTGACTAATAATTCGGTAAGAATGCATAAAAAGTGAAAAAAAATCGATTTAAAATCAACAAAGAATGATAAAAATTGACTGAAAATTAATCTAAATGACGAAAAAATTCGTTGAAAATCCTTGAAAATTGGGTAAAAAGTGCAGAAAATTGATCAAAAATTACAAAAAAAAAAAAACATCAAGAATTATCGAAAGTCATATAAGTGAAGATTGACCAAAATTATAAAAATAGGTTCAGTGATAATTTAATAAAAAAGGTACAAAAGTGTCAAAAATTAATTGAAAATCATGAAAAAAATATTCAAAAATCATCCAAAATTAGGGAAAAATTATACGAAAAAAAGATGTAAAAGCGTAGAAACGAACAAAAATTATGAAAAAACGTAAAAAAGGAGGGACAATTGGCCTCAATTAGAATAAAATTGTTTAAATGCTTCGAAAATTAGGTGAAATTTTCAACAAAAAAAACTAGTGCATGGAGGGGGGAGGGATTGTCAAAATCCAAACGACAGGTTCGAACGGAAAATAAACCCCGGATTTATCTGCGTGTCCAAATAAGTCAAAATGCAAAGAAAAATTGCGACTTGGTTCAAAACAAAATAAAAAAGGGCAATTTGAAGTACAGCGGAAAACTTGTATATTTATACCGAACAACAATATTGATAACGAGAGTTTTAAAATTCTGCAGAATAATTTTCTACTTGAAACGATTTAAAATCATAGAGGAAAGTCGCACCGAGCTTTTGGGGCTTGCTTTGCTTCAAGGCTCATGAGCGCCCCCTTACCCAATTTTAGAGCAACACTTATGTTGGCGATGTTCGTATCGTTTTCGCAGACCTCTTGAATCTATAAAATTTTTTTCATAGGTACTCGATAATATTTTGTGAGAATTTTTCACGATCTGAGATCAAAGGCAGTTCACCATTCTCATGTGGGAATACCTTCGGGAAAAAATCTCAACTTACCGATAAAAACTTCGACCTAGAAAGTCGAACAGAGGTAGGCTACTGCGTATACCATTTCACAGAGTACACCCTTCCCCTCTCTCGAATTCAACACACATAGAGAACAAAATCAGGACACCTTGTTTACATTATTATATTTTTAGGTATACATTTGTTTTATCAACAATCATGTTAAACATATTCGCATCATTTTACACGTCCGCGATATCGAAACGATAACGACGATTTATTCGAAATTAGTTCTCGACGTATGACGAATCACCTTCTCGTTTTTATAAAACGTATACAAATAAGGTAGCTTACAGTTCACCCATCGCATCGTCGTGTATTCGTTATGAACAGCGACGTTGACAAAAAAAAAAAAAAAAAAAAAGAGGCAAATTCCATTTAATTTCAAGAGGAAAAAAGTTGCGTTTCGTTTTAAC
>FIZR01031807.1:0-30163 GCA_900060175.1 Ferrisia virgata | reverse complement strand
AAACAAAAAAGACAAACCTTAAACATCCCAGAAAACACCCACTCCATTCCAGATTCCTCCACAGTCATGCAAAAAATCCTCCTCTTAATAAAAGAACTGAACCTCCAACACAAAATTTAAGTCCTAACCTTTCTGACCCCTTTTAAACACTGGGTGTAAAAATCTTAGTAATTATAAACGCCCATGATAAAAAAAAAAAAAATTAAAAAAACAAATAAAAAAATTAATAAGAGTCAAATATAAAAAAACGTGTAAAAAAAATCTTGCAAAATTTTTTTTCGAAATATTTTTTAAAAGTTTGAAGTAACATGCCAATGTTATGCATCAAAAGTATAGCTCTGAGTTCGCTCTTTCAAAATGGTTTTCTCCTTCACGTCCTTATCACTCTTATTTTTCAAGTTATAAAGTATGAAAAACTAAAAAGGATATAATAAAATTATTCGAAATTTATTACGTCCTTTTTGAGTTCTTTATTGTATCTTTTTGTAATCACAAAGCTGATTCAAACCAATCTCTTTTCGGGGTTGGAAGGTCAGCAGATACATTTGGAGGTCCTTAAGCACACCGCTGTAGAAGCTCAAAATTTTTGGCGTCATCATTTTAGTGAAAATTGATTTGAAATTAAATCAGATGACTTGTACCTAATATAAAATTTAATTTCGCTTTTTTTTATTTTTTATTTTTTTTGTAACTCTTATATCTACATTTTCGTACACTCGTTCGCTTAGAATTTATTTAATTCCTTTACTTGTGTAAATTTTAAATCATCCAATCATCATTTTCTTGGTTTTAAATTATTTGCCAAACTTTTTAAATTTAATTTATATTATAAATATCTTATTATTAAATTTAATTTTAATTATAAACTTTTTATATAGTATTTTTTTAATAAACATTACTATCATTATTATAATAATAAATAACTACAAAATTTATTGAATACCCTTTCGTTCAAAAGTTACAATCAAAATTCTAGAGAGCCTCGTTGCAAAATTTATCACCTAAAATGAAAAATTAAATTTTTCATACAGCATCAATGAATCCCCAGATAGATAGGCAACCATCATAACGCAAATATACAAGGTCTGGTGTACCACCCTCCCCCCTCTAAAATTATCTTACACCCCCAAAACACCCTGTATATCTACAAGAAGACAAGTCTGCAAATTTGAAGCTTAGAGTTTGTTTAAATTTTCGAACATACTTTGATTGAAAATAGAGAAGAAGAAAAAACCAAGCATACATAAAATCGAATCTATGTTATATAGATTTTCCTTGCGTACTCAAGTAGAAATAATGTAAACTAAAATTATTTCTTACAGACTTTACTCGCTAGCAAATTAAAATTAAAACGATGGGTATATAGATGTGTTTATAGAAAAAGCCATAAAACGAGCTTATGTTCTTTTGACACGCTACTTTTCCCTTGTTCACTGTTGTATTTCTTCTGCTGATTTTTTTTTTTTTTATATTCTTTCTTACACAGAGTAACTGTGTGTAAGTTTATTGTTAAGTTTTCAACTTATGTATACCTACCTAGATCTACCGACAAATTAACGTAACGTTTACAATATGCTTTGAATGGTAAATTTTGCGGCGGATGTTAAATTTGTCTTAGGGGAAGATATTATTAATGAGGTATTACCCCTCTTTCTTCTCTTTACTATGAATATTTCCTCGGGTTTTGGCTTTTCGTGAAAAACGACATACTTACTTGTATACACGTATAACATTATAAGATGTAAGTACACATAATACTACGTGTAATGGAATAGTATTTTTTTTTTAATGCGGTAAAAAGCTCTTGGGAATTGTTTGTAAATGTTTTTATTCGTCTATATTTTCATTTTTATTGATTTGGTAAAAAAGTTTCCGAAAGTTTAGTAATTATTGGTGTAAAATTGAAATGATATTAGAAATTGATAGAACATCAGTTAGTGAATTTAATTGGATAAAAAGCAACGATCAGGACGATATAGCCAAGAGGGAAAAATGCGAGGATGTAAGGATATCGCTCCGAAATAACATTTTTAGAAAAGGCAAAAGAAGTTTCGCGAGATATACTCGCTAACTTCTTTCCTGGCTGTTTTCATTAGGGTGGGTTATTTTTGACATTTTTTTAAAGATCGAAACGTGATAAGGCACTAAATTTGGGCAGCTACGTCAAAAGAACGTGATAAAAATTTCAGCTCCCAAAAAAATTTTGTATTAGAAATAGTTCTAGAGATCATTCCAGACGATTTTCGAATGTGAACCTACTTTATCTAAGGTCATATAAAATGTATATTTTTTTTCGCGTATTCGTATATTTTCAAAAAAAAAGTGTTAAAAAATCAAATAAAGAATGTAGAGAGCTAGGTACCTCTTACAAGGGAGGATTATCAATATTATACCCCCATCTAGTTGATTAGAGGCTATTTTCCATCCGCTGCTTTTTTGAGGTCGTTCGGGGGTTCTCATTTCGCTGTTTTCTTTTTGCCATTTTTCCATATTTTCATTAATTTCACACCCCTATTGAAACCAAGATAAGGTTAGAAATTTCTTCATATGTGTTAGTTGGGTTATTATATGGATAGCCTTCCTATTTCGTAAGTCTCCAGTTCCCTAAATTTTTTCCTCAAATTTTTAACAATTTTTTTTTTCAAATACACGAATAAGCTGAAAATTGGCACATTTTGTATGGCCCTATAAAAGAAGCATCACATTCAAAAATCGTCTCAAATAATCTTTCTGGATAAAACTAGTCGTACTACAACTATTTCTAATTAAATTTTTTTCGAAAATTTTAACATGAATATGTCTTAGAGCGAGGGGAGAGGGGGCCAGTTTCTGAAAATGTGACATTTTTGATGTAACGTTTTCGATGCAACGTTCTTGATTTTTGATTTGAAGTTTTTGATCAAAAATTCTGGATGAAAAACAAAATCCGTATTGGGGTCCTACAAGGCCATTAAGACAATTTTTGGCCAAGTTAGATAATTTTTTTACTATTTTTTCTCCCCCAACATTAAAATCATTTACTCTGCTCGATGATATTGACCAAAATCGATCCAATTCGGTCAAACGGCTCGGTTTGGGATAAGATATATATGAGTGGGGATGACCTTGGGTCGAAATTCACTTTTGTCCTACTTTGGGTGAATAGGTGCTGAGGAGCCAAAAACACAAAAATTGGTTCTTGTCAAGTCAATCGATAGAGATTCCAAAGTTGTATAAAATATCCAAAAATCAATACAATAGGTCAATTAGGAGGGGAGATAAGTAGGGTTTCCCCTTTGTGACCTTGAAAAAGAGCTGTTCCTCCCCTATCTCCCCGCAAAAATGAGATGTGAAGTTGAAATTTGGGATATACATTTAGTAAGAGCCCTTGATGTGTCTTTTGAGGGTCTCGACTTTTCAGCCCATTGCACCCCCTCACAGTCCTGAACATGTGATTTTTTGTCGATTTTTTTTCCATTTTTGTTTGTTCCTAGCATAACATCCCTACAAATTGGACTGGGAAGTTGAAAATAGATAAATTAGACATATCCATGTCAAAATTTTAACATAAAGTGCACAAATCATCCATACTCATTTTTCATCGTTAATATTATTTTAATTTTTTTTTAACATTTTTCAAATTTACTTTTTACTTTTTAATTTTTCAATTTTTTTTTTTAATTTTCAACTTTCATTATTCTTTTTGTTTTAATTTTTCAATTTTTTTCATTATTTTATTTTTCTACTATCTTCATTTTAGCTTTCATCAATTTTCAGTTTTTTTGAATTGGGCATATCCATGTCAACTTTTTAATATCAAGCCTAAAAATCATTCAAATCTAAAGCAGTGTTCCCAACCCTGAATTTTAACGCCAAATTCCCATTTTCAACATTCGAAATGTTATATGCCCTAAGACAATTCCATATCAAAAGAATTACAAATTAAAATTAAAAATTGAAAAAACATAATAAAATTTTTTAAAAAATCAAATAAATTTTTGAATTTAAAGGAATAAAAAAATTTTTGAATTTAAAGGAATAAAAAAATTTTTTAAATGGGAAAATTTCAAAAATTCTAAAAATTAAAGAAATTAAAATAACAAAAATCCAAAGTAAAAAATTTTAAAAATATGTGATAGATATTTTACGTTTTTGATTTTTAGTTTGAAGTTTTTGATCAAAAATTGGTGATGATTTTTTTTTTTAAAATAAGCAAAGAACTCTTTTAACACCGAATTGAAATTTCTACAAGGGATATGGTGTTGAAATTATTACCACGTTCTTTTGACCACGTTCCCCAAATATTGTACACTATTACTTTTCAATTTTCAAAAAAATGTCGATTATCTGCACCTCCGTATTCCTTTTGGGAAGGCCACTACTTCTCATTCGTATCAATACCATTTTCAAATAAATATGCTCACGTTCTAAATATCCTATTTTTCTTTCATTCATTCCTGAAATTTCAATTTCTTCCAAAAAATCTGATAATTCGGTTCGGATTAGTTCTGACATCAAAAGATTGTTAAATCAGTCAATCGTTGATTATTAAGCTTTTCAGTTCAATAAAGACTAAAGTTGAAACATTTTGTATCTCACGTCCATATAAAATTTGAATGAAAGATAAATTTAGCTGGGATGAAAATTGTAACAGAAAGTCAAATAACGCATACGAATTAAGCAATTACCTGAGTATGATCATTCTTCGTATATCATTAGCTGGGCATCGGTCGTTTTATTTTTTTTCCCACGTCCAAGGAAACAAACTGCGATTTCTCAGCGATCACAACACCATTTATATATTTTCTCGGCCACTGGAAATATGCGTATATTAGGACCTGAAACGATATAATTAATTTATTAGAATTAAGGACGATTTATTCATTTTTTTTTTTTTTTTTTTTGTAGTTCGCATTTCTTATTCATCGAGTCTACTTATAGCGTTGAAAGATTACGAAACGGGGGAATTAGTGGCTTCGGGGGCTTCTTGCGGTTTCTCGAGGTTACGTCGAACGGCTCTTTTCATTAATAATTAGAAAACGCCTAATGCGTTTCTAATGTTTGTTGCGTCTGTCGTTTTTGATGGACCGAATGCAAAGGTATTACCAAAATTTCACGCAGGATTTGCTTAACACTCGTTTCAATATAGACTAAAAAGGTAGACAAGGTACAGTATACCTTACCAACACGAACACGTACAATCAAACCAAAGAGATGGTTCTACTCTAAGAAACTATCGCACTTAATAGAATACCTGCTGCTTTATCGACGAGTACAGCATTTTCACACGAGCCATATTTTCCTATATAACGTACCTATACATAGGGAACAAACCAAAGGTACCTAGACCTAAAGATTTATACTTTAAAGGGTTTAAGAATTCATTTGAGACTAAATTGAAAATACCTATTTACTTTCAAGTAATTATTTTACACGTTTAAAATAAACCAAGGGTTGTTTTATAATCGTAAAAATGGCCTTTATTTTCTTACAAAACACACAGAACGAGAAAGCGAAAAACAAAATAAACTTCTTTCGATTTATGTAAAGAAAAAAAAATACACCTTTTTACGATTGTTATTTTCGTTATTATTAATATTATTATTATTTCTTTTTACAAACACCCGATGCTTAACGGTAGTTAAAATTATGTATTTGTATTTCTTTATTCACACTGGAAATTAATTTTCAACGCTGTTTTTGTCGTTAATTCTTGATATTAATTTTTTTCTCAACGCGACGATTAATTAATGAACGATATTTCCGCGTATAATAACTTACTACCAGTGTTACCAATCAGAAAATCTTATAAGAAAAAAAAATATAGACATATTACGTTTAAAAACGGAGGCTTGTTCGTTTCGCAGCAGGATTCCAGACTCTTTATATTAAAAATAAAATCGAGACAATTCGAGGGAGAAAAAAAAATAAAATAAAATAAAAATACAATATAGGAGATATAAAATTTAATTCACCCTTGAACTCGACCTATATTATGAATAAAATTTTACAACCCAAACAGAAAGTCTTACAATAAAATTGGACCAAGTCCAAAATCAAATTTTACCACAGAAAGCTCCTCGACGACGGCATTTGGTCGGTAATTTCAAATGTTTATGTCTAACCTAACGTTAATAATTTCCAAATGCTATATTTCCTTTTCAGTTTTGCTTCTTTTATACGTCTTATTGTTAGTTAGCTAAAGTTTCACTACAAATGTAATCTAAAAGCATGTTTTATCGATATCTTTATTCATTATAATTTCCAAGTATACGGATTTTTTTTTTTTTAAACTTTTACGTTCTTAAAAACTTGGTATTTGATATTTATTTTTCAATACTTATTCTTTAAAATCATCCTTTGGAAATATGCTTTTAATCAAATTGAAATGTCCGAAAAAAAATTTTCTTTTGAATTTTTTTTTCAATGATCGGAAGTACAAAAGCAGGAAAAATTTATTATATTTTAAATTCCCTTTTTTACTTTCAGCAGCAACAGTGGTTCTCAATGTTACACCTATTTTTATTTCTCAATTTTCCATTTGAAGGGTAGGGAGAAGTGCTGCGTAAAGGAACCACTCCTAAAAGTTAATTGACCCGATTATAAAAAATCATTTGTGTCATAGAAAATGTTCAAAAATGATATATTTCCCTACATTTTACCCCTTCCACACCCTCGATAACCACTTGGGGGAAAAAAGTCAAAGAAATAGAAATATTAGTCTCTTGATTGAAATTTTTTACATATGCATTACTTGAAGAATAATAACCGAAAAAGCAAAATTTGCTCTTACCCCCACCCCTCCAAGTCGAATCGAAAAATTCGCATATTTTAGAGAAGTACTGGAATATTGCATGTAATACATACTTCCCGGTGCCTATACACGAAATTTCCTTTTTCTGTGAATTTTGATCGGGTTTGGTACCATTGGAGTGGGGGTTGATCCACATTTTTTCAAAATTAAAGCTTCAGTCTCATTTATACAATTTTCCAATTTCAATTTTTCCTACAACCCCCCCCCCCAATTGAGTATCGTTGATTTGTTGTCTTTTCACAGGCAGACAGATCAGATGTTCCCAAGAGATATCGAAGGCAAACTCAATTCCAAAAAATTCCTCCCAATTTGGGACAATGATTTATTTTGAGGAAATTATTGAATCACTGCCAACACGTTTTCTTCTCGCCAGAAACGTGGAGTTACTTCGAGGTGCGGATTAGAACGACTTCAAAACCAGTTCAAATATTAGAACATGATTAAACTCACTCATGAGTCAAGCTGAAGGTGGAGTCAAACACTGAAAATCGCTTTAAAGTTGAATTGAAGTCATGAGCCAGATGTTGAAACCGCTCTGAAACTGAGCAGTTAAATTTTGCACGCGATCACGAAAACTCAATCTTTCATTAACTTCGAAGTCGGATGGAATTAAGAGTCCATGTTTGAGAATTTCTTCGCAGTCACAGAACGTCAGTTGACTCCGGAGTCAAACACATCAGGTCGGAATCAGTTCTCATCATGACTCCAGGGTCAAATTGTAATCTGGATCCAGCTTGATTACCAACTCTTCGACCAAGTGGAATTGTTTTTTCATCCAAACACAAATTTCAAATACAAATCAACAAAGAAAAATACAGGAAAAAAATGAATTCTGGTTGATGAAAAAATCACCACTAATGATTTGGAGTTTCTCCAAAGTCAAAAGAAAAATATTGAAAATTGCTTTGGAGTTAAGTTGTAGTCATGATAAGAGTCGATGTAGAAAATGATTCTGGAGCTCAGTTATTGCGATCATTAAAATAGAATATTTTGAAACTGGAAGTTAATTATTTCATGAGTTCGAAATGAAATTAAGTCAAAAGTCAAGGTTCGAAAATCGTCCTTCCTGCGTCATGTTGGAATCAAAAGTCAGTTTCTTCACTGGATTCCAGAGTCGCAGAATAGTAGTGGGGGTCACAATTCATCATGACTCAGTAGTCAGAGCCAATTTTTTGGCTTATTCCGGCTCCTTGCCCCCCCCCCGAATGAAACTTAAACTCTTAATTTTTAATTTCTTAGCCTCATTTTCGATGTCATCTTGTCAATGAAAATCATGCTATTGCGGTCTATCAACCTATGGCGGATGAGGGAGGTAATATCGATGAAATCCTATTTGTGGTCCCAGAAATCTATTACAATAATTTTTGGCCATTATCAGATATTTATTTTTTCCCCCAAAACTAAAAATAATTTGATCAGCTTAATAGCAACCAAAATCAATGAAATTTGAAAAATAAACTGAGATTGGTGGCAGATTTAATATTCTGAAGTGGGGTTGACCCCGGGTCAAAATTCAGTAAGGCCTAAATTGGGGGGGGGGGTGCTGAGTGGCTAAATCTAAAGTTGTACAGCATATCTAAAGATCAACTTCCTAGGTCAATTATGAAGGGAGATATTAGGATTTTCTTCCTTTTTGACCTTGAAAAAGAGCTATTCCTCCCCTATCTCCTCTCCAAATTGAGCTAGAAAGTTGAAGTTTGATATGTAGACTTAATAAGAGCCATAAGTGTCTTTTGGGAGTTTCAACTTTTCAGATCCATTGCACCCCCTCACTGCCCCCAAAATGTGGTTTTTTGACGATTTTTCTCATATTTTATTTTAAGTTTGTTCCTCGCATAACTCTCCTCCAAGTTGAGCTAGGAAGTTGAAATTTGGTATGTAGATTCAGTATCGATCCTAGATGTGCTTTTTGAAGGTTCCGACTTTTCAGTCTCATTGCAACCCCCCTCCCCCTCGGGCTGAAAAAACATCGCAAGCGGATTTCCATTCGAAGAACAAATCATACCTTGGATTTTCATAGTAAAATGAATTATCAAACAGTATAAATGCTTAGCGCTGAACTTTCACTGAAAAAATTTTAATTTTTTTTCGCGAGTAAAAAAAATAACAATTATTTCCAAATACGATGTAAAAAATGAAAATAATAAAAATGAAAAAAAAATGAAAAATTAATTCTTTTTAACAACTCGATGGCAATAAGTGATTCAAGGTCGAATTTATTAATTTTCGAAAGATTATCGCTGATAAAGAAACTAAGTATACGGATATCAAAATAATCTTTATTGAATTTTAGAACCTTTTTATGGTAAAATTCACGCCACCGTCACGTGAAAATTATATCCAAAAACATTAAAACTAGATCTGAAAATCTTGATTATCATAAAACATAAAAAATTATACCTTCCTCCAATAAAAATCTTTATTAATTTCGAATGTAACACAGCATTATGAAAAAACTATAAAATTAATACAACTATCTGGGGCCCATACACTGACACACACACACACACACACACACACACACACACACACACACACACAGCAAAACTGCAACAAAAATTCATTTCGTTGCGCCGGAAACACGATTCGAGTGTTTCAATCACTTAACGAAAAAGTAGAAATTTTCCATCTACCACGTTTGGCCAATTCGCCATATCGCGGAATCAATTTCAATAACAAGCCATTCGATAGGTATATTAATACCTAACCAGCATCGGAACATGCGGCGAAAAGCCACAAACATAAATTTTTAACATCAAACTGCCATTCATTTTATATATAAAACGACCACCGCGGCGCCGACAAAAACACGTTGTAAATAAAACCACAACATCCAAAAACCGACCATTGAAACACGATCGTTAAAAGCGAAAAAAATTGCTACTTGAATTGGTACATTGACATTTACGCACCCGTTTGGGTAGCCCATTAAATTTTTTTTTTTTTTTTTTAAATATAGAAAAAAAAAATGAAATAGCGGAACATTTACCCACCGACGAAATTCAACGGGCGCCGAGCAGCCTACATTGCTACCGCGTCACACTTCACAAACCAGTATTCGAATTTGTCGTGTGTAGGTATAATTCTCGACTAATTAGATCAATTTAGCAGATTAATTAATAATTAGTAATTAACGTGTAACGAGTGCAATATCATTGGCTTGTTGGTGGTTCGCCGCGCCGTCGTACGTATCTATAAATACACCACCGATATTAGTCTCGAATTTTTGATTTTATCGTGATAAAAAATTTATAAATATAGCATATTGAAAATGTATTCCAAAATTATCAAACTATCGCCCTTAAAATGCAGCTAAAAATTTTAAAAATTCGTCGATAATCTTTAATTAATAAAATTTTTAGGTATAACCCGCGTCCACATATTTTGACAAATATTCGGCTATCGATAATGACGATAAAAATAACGGTGAAAATTTTTCAATTTTATTTATTTATTTTTTTTTTATTAGTTCCTGTAAAAGAACCCAAAATTATGAACGATTGCAGCGATTTACAGTAAGTATTAAATTGTACATAAACTTTAACCCTTTCGCTTCCGGCTACACACAGTGTTCAAGATAAATTCTACTTAGCAAAATCTCGTTCCATTTCGATGCTAGATATGGTTTGTAAATGTATATGTAGATTGGTAGATATAGGTACAACGGCCAGTCTCACAATCAACGTATGTTTTTCAGCTTAGGTATATTCTGACCAATCGTTACAAATTAATAAAACCTCATTCGATGAGCTCGTGTAATTAATTTAAGGACACGGTGCGGTGCGGTGCGAGGCGACGCGACGGGGTAAACAATTGAATAATCGTTTGTGTAAATATGAATTATTAATGCGCGGTTCCAGCAAATTACCTATTTAGCTGAGAATATTTTCTATACCGAGTTGAAATGCGAAATTCGTGTACTTTTTTCTCGTTCAATATAGGTACCTAACAACCTTTTCCGCTAACGGCTAAAATTATTACAAAAGATTCGAAAAATTCTTTACCCGAAAAATTTACATTAAAAGGACCGAAAAAATACGAGAGGAAACCGAAATCCGTACTAAGTATAAAATATCTGCATGACAAATTTCATAAAACCGAAAATATTACAAAGAACCTGTTAACTGTCGAATTGAAATCTGTAGGCGATAATATAAACGAGACGGGAAATTTAAATAACGAAGATAAGAGAAAAGAGAGGACTCAATTTTAAAAGAAAATTTTATTATTATATTTTACACAAGATAATACAAGACGGATTCGTATCCATGAAATAACATAGGAAGTATGGAAATTTGCTTATAGTAGTGAGCAGATTCGATGGAATATACTTCTTACTTAAATGAGCAGCAATTGATAAAAAAAAAAGGTACAAATTTGAACCGAACGCAGTGGAGGAGAGGGGCAAGGAGAGGAGGGAGTTCTCGAGAATGGTAAATCGCGAATCCTTTTAAGGAAAATATTCCAGCTTCGCAAGTCGGTTTTTAAATCAGATGTTATAGACTGAGGTGGGACGAATTTTAGTATTTTGGAAAATCAGCAAACAGCTAGGTCACAATAGTTGTGAAATGACCTCAAAATAATGTGGTAAAAATGCCAGTTCTTCAACTCAATTTTTTTAATTCGCAAAACTCACCTAAAGTTTTAAAATTTTTAAAAATTTCCAAAAAATCGAATCAATATTTTATTTGAAAATTTTTTCCAAAAAGAAAATTATCATACAAATTTGAGGTCAAGTTAGCATTAACGAGAAGTTTTCATCATTACCCCACATTTCAAAGGGTTTTTAAAAAAATCACTTTTCGTGTTTTTTCAAGAATTTTTTCATATCATTAAACATTTTTTTTTCAGCAAATCTTTAGTAAAATACATCGAGTACACATAGCTTAGTACATTTAATATCTATTTTCCCCACTTTTTCCCACCTTCGTCCATTTTTCCCTACCGATAATCCAATCTATCACCTTCATAACACTCTAATATCAATTTACCAACCCTCTGACCTGGGATGCTGATTTTCGCATAAATTATACTACAATTCTCTGTCGATTGGCGTAAAAAGAAACAATTTTTGCGATTTCAGCCACTCAACACTCCTCCACCAAATTTGAGCATAACTGAATTTTGTTCCAAGGTGATCCGCGCTCAAAAATATCAAATCCGCCACCAATCCAAAACCTATTGTCCAAATTTGATCGATTTCGTTCGGTATCGAGCTCAGTCTCGAGAAAAAAATTAAAATAAAAAAAATAAGAAAATAAAATTGAAATAAACGCCTTATGTCGCCAAAAATGGTCTTAATGGTGTTCTAGAACCCTGAAACGGATTTTGTTGGTATCCCCCTCTCCTCCCAATCCACCGTAGGCCGATAGACCGTAACGGCCTCGTTTTCATTTACAATATGACATAGAAAATCGAGTTAAAAATAATAAATTTACTAAAAAAAAAAAAAACTAAAAATTTATTTGAAAATTACCGAACAACAAAATGAAAAAATATTGTAGTACGTAGCCTCCAACGTCCTATATATGATTTAATCGTTGGCCATAAATTCCTTTGATAATTCAAATAGGCAACTCACTTTACGTGTCTTAAAGTATATTACTCGAGATGATTTGAACACTTTTAAATTATTCTTTTAAACTATGTGGCTTTTGAAATTTGATCCAAAATATCGCTTTACTACCTAAAAAATGTGCATTAGGGTGTTAGTGATGTCTGGCGTGAAATAAGCATAGAGTATATACCTCGAATTTTAACCAAATTCTTAATAATGTTATTGACTTGACTTTGAGGTGTAAATCCAACATATAAAATTTTATAAGTGTAGCTCAAAACGAAATTAGTCTTCGATTCTTGAAGTAGAACCATTGTAATTTTTCATTATTTATACTTTCTGAAAATTAGGTACAAATAAAACCCTGGCCACAGAGCTGAACTGATATGATTTGAGTTCCTGTATTCCCCTAGCATAATATTAGTGAGATACAAAATCACGTTTAACCCTCTACCAAGCTGTTTAAAAAAATTGGAGATTTTTGATTTAAAAAAAAAAATTAACTTATTCTTTTAGGTCAAATAATTGCCCAAAAAATCTGTTTCAGGTGTAATAATAAAATAGTTTTACATAGCAGCGCTGCCAATCTAATCCTTCGTAATTATTTCCTGTTTAAACAATATTCGATGTTTTGAAATTAATATTTAAAGTTGACTGAAGTGCTTCGGGAAACTACCAAATTACTTTTGCTGAGTTTTGTACAAAAACCACTTTTCTAAACTAGAGAAAAGTTTAAAATAAATAAGCACATTTTTGATTTTTAGACTGATTTTGAATGGTATTAATGCATCGGGGGGGGGGGGTTATTTACTCGGTTCGATATCGACCAAAAGCGTTCAAATTTAGCCAGTACTCTAAAATAGGATGGATAGGAATGACTTTGGGTAAAAATTCGGCCACATTCGAATTTTGGAGGGAGTGCTGAGAGCCCAATAGAAATCCTTCCTTCCAAATTCAGCTAGAGGAGGATGACATTTGGTATGTACATTTAGCTGGGATCCTGGTGCATCTGTACGGAGCCCTCACTTTTTCAATAAATAATCGAGCATTTGCAAACAACTTTGCAAATTTGTAAAATTAAAACCTACACAAAATAATTTATTGCTTGGCTTCACTTATACTCCTTAAATTGGTAAGCTGAACTGGCTCATCGGGACACCGAAATTTTTCTATTGCACCTTTCATGCTAGTTCTGATTGCTTCAATTGAAAAACTACGAAAGATTTAGCTTAAAGCCACGCTTATGTGTAAGGGCAATTCGAGACTGAAATATCGCCCTCCAAATGGTCAAAAAATCAAATTTTTGTTTAAAAAAATGGAATTATCAAGTCTATAAAATTGTGTAAATTGCTCAAATACTTAAAAAAATGCAGTTTTTGACGATTAAAAATTTCTTTTCTTCCAAAATTTTCGCCCTTTTAGTACCTTTGGGCGACCAAAATTCAAATTTCGCTCAGAGATGGTTTAATGTTTAAAAAAAAAAAATTTATGCATCAACATCGCTTCTTTCAGGCAGCACTGTTTATATCTCGAAGTGTTCAATTGACCACTCCTCGTTTTAAATTTTCCGTATTTTTGTCCTTGTTTCGCTCGGGTAGGAGGCAGTATTTTTATCTACATCTTTGCTGTGAAACTAAAGAATCAACAAAAAAGTAGGTTATTATGTTTTACAAAAACATTATGAAATGTTTGGAAAAAAGTAGCTAGATTTAGTAGGGCCCACATTAATTCATGCACCAGAGCTCAGCACCCCCCATTCGCTCTCCTCGCCCTTGCATAGCCCCGAAAAGGTGTAGTTTTTTTGAACCGTTTTTGCAAGTTGAGCTAGGGGGTTGAAATTTAATATACAGATTTAGTAGAGATCCTGAATGGAATTTCTGCTGCCAGGACAACGTCTTGACCAGTGCTCTTCAACATATCAGCTTAGGATTTCAGGCCGCATACCTCATCCAGCTAAAGCTGGGGAATGAGGACCGCCGAAACAAAAAGATTCAGTACGAATCGTGGATATGTTTTTTCGAAGTTTCATCGGTTTACTCCAAAATTAACTTTCTGTCCTTACCAAAGACGATGACGTAGCTAGGAATGATTTAAATGAGGGCGAGAGAGGGTAGTGTAAACATCATTGATACCTTTTTTTTTTGTGCCTGGTTTTACAGAAATTAATTAAACATCGTGCCCGGGTAAAGCGAAAGGAAAACCGGTGACAATATAAAAGTTTTATTTTTCTTTCGCCAGCTTGTAGTAATAACTAAACCTGATTATAATCATATGGTTCCAGGGTATATCCAACCACACATCCTGTAGTATCACTTGAAAATCATGCAATCTGCAGTAAACTCGCGTATCCAGTACACGATAACAAAGTCCGTATGGAAAATCGATCCAGATCGAAACAACGTGAAATCCGACACTGCGTCGACGCCATTATCAAAAAATGCGATCAAAATGTGACAAATACGCTAAAAACGGATATTTTCAGACGTAATAAAATCATCAAAAAGTATATCACTCGACGGCATAGTATAAAGCACAGTGCCCAAGAAGGATGTACTTTACGAAGTACTACAATTAACAAATGCATAATTAAAGATAAACTGGTACGTTTGAGGACCATTAAAACGGACATAATAACCCACAATACCGTACGTTCTTCAACTTTGATACAGAAGGTTGTAAAAACGAAAACATTGAAGAAAGACGATTTTGAATTATGCACGCGAAAGGTGCCTATATCCGAAGCTCGCAAAATAGCTCAGCTACCGATTAAGTTTTAAAAATATAATATCTGCGGAGTAGGTACGTATACGTACGACTAGGTAGGTATAGAGGTATAGAGGTATAGAGAGGTGTGTAGGACTATGAAAAGGCACATCACCACCGCCAACGTAATCCGATCTACATATTATATATAAAACGTGCATGAATACCCATTCTCTAGCTTCTATTCTCACCATGAAACGTTCGATGATAAATTTTACACGAGATGAATTCGCATCATCGAGGTAAAAATTTCAAATGCTTAGAATTTCGCATAGAAAATAATAACGATACGCCAGATTCATCGAATCTTCGTTCAACATAACGCGGAGTTGGTTGAAAAAAAGAAAATAAATAAATAATTATTATTAATCATTCCTCAGCTTGGAGGCCTTTGTACCTACTTGAGATATTTAATGTAAATCCGTCCGGTACTTAAAGTATAATCTTCTTTGTCACATTAATGTCGTTCTTATCTCGCATTTATTCCTTGAAAACATTCTACCTTTACTTAGCTAAGGTAGGTAGGTATGCTCTTGCTCGTTCGTTTCGTACTAGCAGAAATGCCAACTTTTGTCAACTTCTGACATCGTTGTGTCGCTTTTGTGTAACCTTATGCGTTTTTTTTTCCAACTTATTTTTCTTTTCTTTATTCCATTTTTACAAAAATAACGACGACCAATTCCCCTTGTAATGGTGTAGCTGGAGGGGATATTTTTGAGCACATGGTTGAGTGCTAGAATCCTATTTGTATACGTGGTTTTTTCATGTAGGTACTTACGCACTTGAGTGGTTTTTTTTCCTCGTTGAAATTTTGTTTCAGCGAAAAACACGAGTTTATAAAACTACACACATGGTTTACAATTCGAGAATGCCAATTTGAACATGAAAAGATGAAAGAAGAAATATTTTTAAGGTGATAAAAATTATTTCAAAATCGTGAAAATTTTACAAAAATTATTAAAAATATTACAAAAAGTGTTCTAAGACGAAAAAATTGTTCAAAATATTGAAAAATCAAGTAAGTCATTTATTGCTCATTATTTTGAGGTTTGGAAATCGTTTAACCAATGCTCTCTTCGACTCAATAATTTTCCGATAATTTATCTAATAGATTTATGAAGTTTTCAAAAAAAATTAATCACTGAGACTTTGCCAAAACCTTTCACACTTTACACAGCTTCACGAAGCTGTAGAAAAATTTATACGAAAAAATTTTTCATCTAAAAAATTGTTTAAATTAAGGTAATTTTTGAGATCAAATGACGAATTGCAGTATTTGTTGAGATCAAATCATAAATTTCACGATTAACATGCTTAGAGGGTTCGATTCCCGTGACGTGCACAGCTATTAGACTGATAATATGAAAAATTGAACAATGCTGATTTACTGGAAGGGAGGGGAGGAGCATTAACAGAGGAAAGCCAAAATTTAGGATTGAGAAGGAGGTAAAACCCAACTGTCTTACCTTAAAAAAAGAAATAGGCTGATTTTTCAGCCCTTTTGCTCATATCTAAAATACAGAAATTGAAGTAAATACAGCCTGAAAATGTTTTTTTTTTAATAATTTTTGTCAATCTTTACCTATTTTTTAACATTTTTTCTTGATTTGCTCCACGTTTTACTCATTTTTATCAGTTTTTTAAATGATTTTTAATGATTTTACACTTTTTTTTTTGATAACATTTTTTTCAAATTTTTAAGCAATTTTCAACGATGTTTTTCGCAATTTAGGTGAATTTTCAGCCATTATTCAACATTTTTTCTTGATTCTTGAACCATTTTTTATAATTTTAAGTCATTTTTGTCAAATTTTTACACAATTTCCAATGATTTTCAATGAATTTCATCATATTTTGGGTAAATTTTCATACATTTTCCAATATTTTTTCGTGATTTTCGATCAATTTTTCGTATTTTTACACAATTTTTAATTATTTTCACCGATTTTTTCGCTAATTTTTGATCTATTCCCCGCAATTTTTACCAATTTTTGTCAAATTTTCACCCATATTCCTACGATTTTCAACAATTTCTCAACATTACAGGTAATTTTTGATAAATTTTTTCAATTTTTAGGCAAATTTTCACCCATTTTTTCGTGATTTTGGATTAATTTTCAAAAACTTTACTCAAATTTTTCCTATTCTTATCCAAATTTTGTTGATTTTCAACAATTTTAGCCAAATTTTAGGTAAATTTTCACCAGTTTTTTCATGATTTTCGATCTTATGTCAAATTTTTATCAAAATGTCGATGATTTTCAACAGTTTTTGCCACATGTTAGTTCAATTACTACTCATTTTTTTTTAGATTTTTGATCAATTTTTCGCGTTTTTACCCACGTTTGTCAAAATTTTACCTAATTTTCAATGATTTTCAACAATTTTTTGCATATTTTAAGTACATTGTCAGTCATTTTTACCCATTTTTTTTTTTAGTAACTTTTATCGTTTTTTAGCATTTTTCCTTCAACTTTTTGAAATTTTTGCTCAATTCGCAATTATTTTCAACAATTTTTTTTATTATTTCAAGTCAATTTGCACGTGCTTTATTGGCGATTTTTGATCCATTTCCCGTAAGTTTTACCTATTTTTATCAAATTTTAACCCAAATTTCGATAATTTTCAACAATTTTTCTCGTAATTTTGGTCAATTTTTACCCATTTTTCTAGTGATTTTTTTTTCATTCAATTATTTGCAGTTTTATTCTATTTTCGTCAAATTTTTACCCAAAATTTTGAAAATTTTCATTCAATTTTTTGCAGAGTTTTCTCATTTTTTCTATACTTTTACACATACTTTATGTCAATTCTCACCTATTTTTCATAATTGTTGATCAATTTTCTGCGTTTTTTACAAAATTTTCAATGATGTTCAATGATGTTCGGTGATTTTTTTTTCATATTTTAGGTCAATTTTCACAAACTTTTCAATATTTTGTCAAATTTACACCAACTTTAATTCATTGTTTCGTAATTTTTATCCATTTTTATCAAATTCTTATATAAATTTAAATGATTTTCAATGATTTTTTGCGCATTATAAGTAAATTTTCCGCACTTTTTACTCAATGTTTCGAAGTTTTCATCCATATTTCGATTCTTCTCGTCAATTTTTTCCTATTTTAGGTTAATTTTCGCCCACTTTTCAACATTTTTTCGTAAATTTTGATCTAGTTTTGGCACTATTTATCCATTTTTGTAAAATTTTTACCCAGATTTCTATAATTTTTAACGTTTTTTTTTCATTATTTGGATCAATTTTCATACATTTTTTGTAATTTTTAATCAATTTTTTGCTTTTTACATGCAAGTTATAGTCGAATTTTTAGCCGATTTTTAAAAATTTTCATTATCCATTTTTGTCAAATTTTTTTCAATTTTCAATGTTTATCGATGATAATTTTGCCCTGAAAGTGCTGAAAAAGAAAAATGTCTTAAATGACAAAATTAATGCTGAAACTACAAAAAATTCGGCTTTTTCATTTAAATTCTTTTTATTTTTAAAATTTTGCCCTCGCATACATGTTGCTTATATCAACTGGAACCAAAAATTAAGCTTCCCATCACCTCTCCTGCTCTCTATAAAAAACGTATCCAGCTTGCTATACAAACATTTTTTCCAATTTTTTGCTTTGGCATGCAGGTGTTGAAAGCTTAGCTACCTACTTCCCCTCATAGTAAACCTCCAAACCCCACCTATCTAAATGACCATGCAAACAATGACTTCTTGAAAAACTTTTTTATATAAATAGTTCACTCATATTCCTCTTTAATGAGAGCTATTCTCATTACTCATGAAACATACGCATATTCGTCTTCTTTAAACCCTTTTTAAAGAAAACCAACCAAATATTTGGTAGGTGAAAAATTGAAAAATTTATCGAGCTATATTGCGCAATAAAACATGCCAAAAAGGAACAATTATATAGAGTACTTCGACACCGCAGGAGATTTTAATAAAAAAAAAAAGCACACACA
Organism: Ferrisia virgata; assembly: GCA_900060175.1. Lineage (NCBI taxonomy): Eukaryota > Metazoa > Arthropoda > Insecta > Hemiptera > Pseudococcidae > Ferrisia > Ferrisia virgata. The sequence continues at coordinate 11,069 of FIZR01031807.1, read as the reverse complement.
CACTCACAAAATATACCTACTGCCACTGTGAGAAAACTTGTCTTCTTAGTCGTGGCGTGGCAGTCGCTCGTGGTTCGAAAGAAAGAAAAAAAATTAATAAATGTATGAAAAATGATGATTGACTGGTCTTTCGCTACCTGGCCGATTAATTATCAGGTTTTCCGGCCTGAAAATTTACAAGGCTGGGTAATTTTCTTCGAAATACCGCACCAGTTTTTTTCTCTCTCTTTTTTTTCATTTCTATCAATTTACGACTCGGTAGATCTAGATACTTTTCAAAATACATATACAACATTAAATCGTAATCGTGCGTTAGTTATGTTTTGTTTGTTTCGTTTGACCATTAAATCTAGATTATATCGGCGTAAATTAATCCTTATATTTAGGTATTTTCTATTTTAAAAGCGCTTATATGGTAATTGGTTGAATTGTGCATTGAGAATGCGTACTCGGCTAATGTGAATTTTCCTAGAAACGTTCAGAACGTCCGTCCATCCGATGGTGGTATTATTTTGTATCTATATATACATTTTTTTTTTCATTTTACAACGAAATATTTTTTAATGACGAAGCTACGTTCGAATTAAGGCTTTCATGGGTAATAAAGAAAAATTAACTATTAATTGTGTAATTACGACTTTGAACGGTGTAATTACCTGCTCATCATTGTCACATCGAAAAAAAAAAAAAAGAAAGAAAGAAAAACCCCATCGAGTAAATCACTCTCGAACTCGTACATACAAAATACGAGAAAAATGCAAATTATATCGTTGCTTATTTTTTTTTTTTTTTGGGCATGGAAATTGAAATACATCGAAGGTCGTTTTATCCAAGTTTACAAATTGGGTGTTTTGTTTCGATTTACTCCGTCTCTGTCTGTCTCTCTTTTTTTCCTTTCACATGTTAGATATAGTACATCGACGAGTGTTTATTTTTAATTATAATATTTATGGGCGTTTGTCAGTTTATGGCAACGATGTAATGAAAATATTAACATTGTAATCGTAGGAAATTTTTCGTGTACCCAGTTTGGGCAGATAATTAGCCAAGTTACGGTTGCCACGAGTTGTTGAGAAATCTAAGTAGCTACATTGTCGACTCGCTTTAGTTTTTAGTTGTCTCGTTATAAATTCGGTGTATTTTCCTGTACACTTTTTCTATTCTAACCTCAATGCTGATGCAAGTTTTTCAAAAGAAGCGCAATGGAAAAAACACACCAAAGACGTCAGTAAATATAGGCGCAGAGAAACGAGATGTAAAAAAGAGAATTCTTAACGGTAAAAAATCGATTTCACGATACAAAAAATTATAAAGCAAAACCGATATATTTTTATTGTAAAGTCAACGAGCCCGATTTTAACCCTTTCACCGTATATTTTAAAACTAAACCGAAAGCTAAAAAAAAAAAAATCACCAAGAATGATCGAGGGAATTTGTTAGATATTTAGTTTTTCAACACTTTGCTCATTTTCACGGGCAATTCCCTAGTTTACCGAGCGAAAAAATAAAAAATAAAATAAACAAAAAGTATAATAAACGTTAAAAAATACCTATTTCTTTTTGGTAATTCATTTTCGTCACATGTCTAAATGTTTTGCCAAATGTTTACATTTAACAACGATGAATAGAGCTAAATTGTGGCTTGAGAATGAAGAGCCGAAGACGCAGAGAGGCAAAAGGTATAAGTATTTCGACATAGCCGAGTACTGTATATACCTGCACAAAGTATACGAAAGTAACAGCAAATAAATTTTTTGAGAGATGCGACAAAAAGGGGGTAAATTTTTTAAAACCCCTTCTCAATTTCAAAAATATAACCAACCGGTAAAATGAAACTGATTTTTTATAGCGAACAAAATACGTATTTGGTCGACATTTAACTCGGTCGAGTTTTGCTTTTGGTCTTTACTGATATGGGATTAAAGTTTTTTCTGATTTTACGCGCCATTGCTCCCGCAGTCCGCACACATAACATCAATATGACGGAATTTTATTGGTTAATGGATGTGAAGCATTGGCCAAGGTGTTGTCGGCATGTGCGTGCTTTTTCAACTGTAAGGTCCGAGAATGTGAAAGGTGCACATTGTGGTCAAGTTGAAAGTAATTCTGAACCTGTAAAGTGAGATTTTTTTTTTCCAAAATGGCCGGTTTATATAAAGTTTGAGAAAGGATGATAAAAATAGGAGAAAAAAGACTCGTATGTTTTAAGGCGGCACACCGATTGAGTTTAATTATTAAAAGCTCGAACGAAATTTTGTAAAAAAAATCCCAGTAAGCGGTATTTTTTAAAAATGCAAGCCAACAGTCGGAATGATACTTTTGGACTGATCCTTTCCTGGTGAAGTCTTAAAACTGTATAAAATTAAAAAGTCAAAAAAAGTACAGTTTTTTTTTGACCCTCTCGCACAAATGAAGGCAAGTTAAAGGGCTGAAACATTGCAGCCTATTTCACACTTCACAAGTTCGTCGTCTTCATCACTTTCTCAAGAAAATAATCAGTCTTATTTTCTGTATCATATTTTAAACAAAACAAAGCTATTGTTATCTATTTGCCTACGGTGGTGGTAGGGGTGAGGATGAGGAATAATAACAAAGTCCATAATAGAGGTCTTGCGAGACCAACGAAACTATATTTGAACATACGAAATATTCACTTTGATATGCTAATTCTACCCTCTCTCACAAAGCTCGAAAACTGACATCTCATTCGGTTCGATGACGAATAAAATCGCACAAATTCGACCAATAGACTCAGATTATCAGCCCATCATGGATGCATATAAATGGGAATGATCTTGAGTCGAAATTCAGTCTTGATCAAAATTGCGAGGGGAGCGCAAATAGATAAAAATAAAAAAACAATCATTCCTAAACCATTCGTTGGAGGATCAAAAGTGGCACTACACATTTCCAAAATCAGCCTTCAGTGCCCTTTGCTCATTAAGATGAGTTATTAAAATCTGACATGCAGATTTAATTACTTGTAAGATTGTCTTACCTAGCTGGACAGCTTAAAAGTGGACTTCACAGAAAAAAAAATTGGTCGACTAAAAGCTTCGTTTCAAGCTCTTCTGAAAAAAACCTCTTGGTTTCTAGTAAGGTGGACCGAATTTAGGTTTTTTGGAAATCTGCAAACGGCGAGGTAACAATAGTTGAGAAATGACCCCAAAATAATGTGGTAAGAATTTAAGTTTTCCAACTTGCAAAACTGACTTAATGTTTGCTAATTTTCAAAAATTAAAAAAAAATTTTTTTAATATTTTCTGTAAAACTGGAATTATTACGCGTATTTATATCTGAAATTATCACTGTCGGCAAATTTTCACCATTTCATTTTTTTTCAGAGATTTTTAAAAAATGTAATTTTTCCGTTTTTTTTTTTACGATATTCTAAAAAACAATGAAGGAAATTATTTTCAGAAACACTCTCCAAAAGTGGATGTGAGATATCAATGTCTACAGCAGGGTAAAGAGCACGATTTACACTTGGGTCTCAGAATTCAAATTTTTTAAGAAACTATTTAGATACGAGTAATAAATGATTTTTAAGCGTATTCGCGACTTTTTATCTCATCACCTTGGGGGGAGGGGGAGTGAAAAATGTCCTTTCGGGAGGACTTCTACATTGGTTTTTGTTTCATCCGCGAATTTTCGACCGTTTTTTTTCAAACTTGATATGAGAGTAAAAGTACCTATGAAGAGTGTTGTAGAATGTAGAATTTTTTCATCTTTTTCAAATCTTTAGCATGACCTTAAAATATACTTCAAAAATTTTTAAGGGGCTTGTAAGCCTCCTTTTTTTTTGAGCTGGTAACTCGAAAAAAAATTTCAAGTTATTAGCAGTATTTTACACCTCTCACAGAGTCTTTCCTAATAAGGGCCAAAAACAGCCCCCGACCCAAAATCGATCAAACTTGAACCAAAAACATCCCAAAACAATTTTTGACCCCCCTCCTCCCTCCACTCTTCCCGGAGAAAAAGTTTAAAAATCGACCACAAATTTTTTTTTCTTAAAAAAAAGTTTAGAGCTTGAGTGAAATTTTTTTCTTGAATTTTAGAAAATCGAGACTAGCGTATGCTTCGAAGAAAAGAAAAAAGTTTCACTCAAGCTTCAAACTTTTTTTGCAAAAAAAAACTTTGTGGTCGTTTTTTGAACTTTTTTCACGTTATGTTACGTATTTTGACCTGTATAAATCGCTGTTTGCAAGGAATTGAAGTATTTGTCATCAAAGTTCGATAACATAGAACTACTCCGCTATGTAACGTGGAATTTTGTACTTCGAAAAACATCCGAATGTTCATACGCACCATTTTTATGAACTGTTCTCCAGTACTGGAGAAGTTTAAAAATTTCTGAAGGCTACGAAACGTCTCGAAACCACTTTCAATCGATTTGAGAGGTCGAAAGTAAGTTATATACCAAATTTCAGCTTGTTTCGTTAATCAGATCAAATTTTTATGATTTACACGACGATGAGATAATTTTGAAATTTGAAAAATTCGCCAAATTTGAGAAATGCATTTCAGAACTTGAAATTTTGGAAATGGTGTTATTTTAATATGTACTTTCAATTTATTCATGTATCAACTTGAAATTTCACTTTGAGTTCGGATACCTGCCTTATTAATTATAAAAAAGTAGTGAAAAACGTATTTTTTTGGGTTTTGTTTTTTTTTAAGCATGTTGCACTCAATTTTGGAACCTCAAAAAATATATGTAATAAATGACCACCTAACAAAAATAATAAAAAAATTTCAGCCATGAGCCCCCCCTAAATTAAAAAAAAAAAAATTGAAAATTTCAACATAAAAAAATGGAAAAATGTTAACCGAAAATTTTCAAAAAAATCTTTTTTATAGTACTCAGTAAGATGTACAATCTATGAAAATTTCAAAAATTTTTACCCTCCTCTTTCATGAGATATCGCAATTTCGACATTTGGTAGATGATAATTCCGAAAGGGATGGATGTGGGAGGTCAAAACTTTTTTTGAAATGTTTTTAGACCATAAGTAACATTTTGATTCAAGTTTGATCGATTTAGGGTCGAGGGCCGTTTTTAACCCTAATCAGGAAAGACTCTTTTGCCCCTACGAATTCAGTCAACGTAACATCCTCATTTCACAAAAATCAGATTAAATTTTTCGTTCCATTTTTTTTTTTTAGAAGATGATAATTAATTCTGTAATAAATGCATAGTGTTTTTCAGTAGAGTTGGGTGTGAGAGGGATTAAAAAAATACTAGAGCTTTAAAGTTGAATTTGTGTTTCCCTTACTTGATAAGTTTTGAAGTAATTACCAAAAAATCTCCGAAATTTTTATATCTCGTAATTGTATCACTTTTTAAAACACTAAGAAAAATTTCTAAGCGAATCTAAACTTGCAGCGATGCTTAATATTAAACCGCAGTTTAACTAAACTGATCACCGAGTACTGATCTTCGCTACTAGATAGAAAACTAAAAAAGAGCATAAGGAAGCTAGACGACTCCTAAAACGTATTTCTATAATAAACACATACCACGGGGAAGAAGAGTTCATTACTGGAGAATTTTTCGCGAATTGTAGCGTAAAAATCCACTTGCTGTTGGAATTGTTTTAAAACTCGTAAATGAAATCACATCAGCAAGGCGACGATTAAAACGTAATCTACTTGAAAAGTTTAATAAAATTCAACATTTCCACCTACGGGCGAATAAAAGCAGCTTGTAAAAATACCAGACTGGCTGAGATCGAAACTCATATAGCTTAAAAACTTTACTAATCTGGTCGAAGAATTTTAAAACAAAAGTTCTATGTAAGTACACCACCATAGAGCGAGTAGGTAAGGAAATAAGGCACGCAAAACGCGAACAATACGACGATAACGAAACGCCGACAACACGTCAATCAGCATCACAAACCTTGGTAAATGATTAACAAATACATTACCAAAGATAGAAATTACAAATTAAACCGAACAACATATACATCTGAAAATAATAACGATAATAAATCAGCAAACAATGGTGGAAAAAAAACACCGTTGATATTTTAAAAGCTGTATACATTCGCCATCGACTAGTCGTCGTGTCGCGTCAAATACGTTTCCGTATTCGACTCGTAAATTTCACGCATAATTCGTTTTATAGCGAATTTTTTTTCCCCCCTCATTTTACAAACAAATACGATCTTCGAATTTTTACGTCTAAATGTGCCCTTCAGTACTGATACAGTAATTTTTTAACCAATGGCATTTTGTAAATGTCGACTCCTTTAGTCGAGTCGATGCGATGGTAAAATCATCGAATGACGACGTTTACAAAATTAAACTTTTTTTCTAAATACCAGCAATTTGGAATTACGTCGCCAGATAACTAGTTTTTTTTTTCTTTATCGGAATTTTTAGCTATTAGGTATTGTTTTATTTACCTACATACACACTGTATGACGTCACATGTACAGTACACTGTACAAACCACATATTCCAAGGGCAACAAAACTGATCTCTTATTTCATCAGAGTTTCAAATATTACATCAGTGGCAATTCGGTACCAAGTTTTATGATGATGATTCTTCGTATCATTAGTTCAAATCAATTTACTACCCTCGTGAAAAAAAGTACATATTTTATTAGGGAAGTATACACGAGCTTGTTGTTTTTTTTTTACGATAAAGTTCGATCATCCGGAAAACGTAACAAAACAAAGAGTTACATTTTGTTTTTTTTTTCTGTGCATCCAACTTCGATAAAATATCAAATCATCTTGATTACAGCACTTGGAAAAGTTTCCTTGGTACAAAGGTCACATCTATCGTGCGATAATGCAATCAGACTGCAGATTATTTTCATTTTTCCAATGTTCCTTGTACAAGATTAGAGATACTTTATGAGAAAATGTCGGTTAAAATTGACGTCGTCGTGTCTGCAAAATTTATCTGATTTATAAACCAAAATCACGTCACACATGTTTTCTCCAAGAAAAATTTGCTCAAGATAGAAAGTTACGATTTTCTACTCTTCCGGTAGACTCTGTAATCCAAGAGGCGAGGAAAGAAGAACAGTGCCCAAGAAATAGCTCAAATCCTTGCGCATAGTGAAATCAACGAAACCTTTGATTACTTGGTTAACGTCCTCATCAACGATCTCTCATTTAAAGCATTCCATTACCTCTGACAGATGTGAAAACCTATAAACACTAAATTAAATTCCTTCTCTTCGTTTTAAAATTACTGGAATCGCATATTACTCAGCAAATAACTTGAAAATCATCAGAGTCAGCGTAATCTATCCGGTCACCCCCTCCCCCCCTACCGGCCCTAAATATCAATTAAGAGTTGTTCCATTTTGACTTCGACAAAATTCGTAAACTCATTAATTGCACTAAACCCTTCGATTTAAGATACTTCCAAGCTTAGCTGCTGCACGAAAAACTGTACAAGGCCTATTTGGGAGGATTTTCAGACCGTCTCCTCGTATCTTTACCACACAAAAAAAAAAATGTTGACTCAAACCCGGATCCAAGGCCAACATAGAACTGATATGTGCCTTTTGAAAATCATGGATTTTACTCGTATATAGTAAACTTCAGCAGATTGCAATTGCTCTGTTTCTCCTCTAAATCTTTACAGATGATTTTTTGATACGTTACAAGTATGTATAATCCTTGATTATCTATTGGACAGTTCCAGAAAACTGACGATTATCAAATTGGTGATCATTTTATGCTTTTGGCTAGGTAAAAAATTATAGTACAAAAAAATTTACGACCGAGGAACATATAATTTTTTTTTCTCAGCAAAATGAGAAGAGATACAAAATAATATTTCAAATAAAAATTTTAGACGGTCAAATTTTCTATCATACTGTGCACAAATTTTTAAATTATCTTCATTATTTTCACCACCAGAATATAGCTCATTTTGTAAATTCATTGCACTAAGATTTTATCTCGCTGCACTGACGCAGACAAAAATGCAGGGGTGGCTTCAAATTTTTCATGTGAAGTTGGGCGTCAGCAGAAGTTGAATTTCTTTTGTTTCAAAAGTCTGTGATATAAATAGTATTATTTTTCGTGACCTGCGAAAAATAATTTTCAGTAGTTTGGTGAAGAAAAATTGGTATAATTAAAATTTTCCAAGTTATTCGATCCCTACCTTTGAGAGAAAAGGGCTCGATACTAGACCGCCTCAATTTTAGGTTTTCTTCAAAAGTTAAAGTGGGACAATAGAAAAAATCTGAACAAAAAACCAGATATTCGGGGCTGTGAGGGGATAAAATGGGACTGAAAAATCGATACCCCCCCTCCAAAAAGGCACATCTAGGGCCCCTACTGAATGTGCATACCGAATTTCAACTTTCTAGCTCATTTTTGTGATTGTCAAAATCAAAGGTCAAAAATGAAAAAAGTTTAAAAAAATAATTTTCTACGTCAAATTTTCAATAAGGTTCTTCCACTTAATTTTTTCCAAAATTAAATTCCGGAGCTTTCACAGGATCCGTGTAGGGAATAGAATTTTCAGTGGAGGAAAGAAGTGCAGAGGATTGAAATTGTTGCCAAATAGTCATCTTATCAGGGGTAAAATTAGGAAACCATTTGAACAAAATTTCCACATGTGGTAAATTTTTTACCATCGATTTTACCATCCTCTCGTCTCTCGCCGCGAATAAGCCTCGAAACGCAATTTCGTAAAAAAAAATCAACTGGACGCAACTTATATGAAATTTAGCGAGGAAAATAATTGGTCTAAACCGATTTCTTCTGTGTTTAATTTCGATAGTACAGTAGGGAAATCGATTTTTTGGGTGGGTTTTCACCCCTAAATAAGGCCAACAACATGGTCCCTTAGCGCATAGACGTACACAAATGATCAAAATTAACTTATTGAACCATAAAATACATCTTGTATTTCCCGGCCGAAGAAAATCCCGTCAATTTTTTTTTCGTGATTCAAGTTACACAGATATTGTGTTTACTCTGCACTTTCAACTTCATCTTAAAAATTTGATTTTCAGATTCTTTGCGACATAAAAAATAATAATAATCAATTCGATGGATGATTTTTATAAAATTCTTCAAACAATTTTTTCACCTCGACGGTTTAAAAAAAAAAAAACACTAAAATACTGATTTTCTATAACTTTACTCGTACAAAGAAAAAAAAAGCATCGCAATGTGTTGCCTTTTGAGCCTGATTTTCCCAAAGTAAAGGAGATATGCGAATTGTCCATTTTTATACGTAGAATAGAAAGAGAGAGATACAGGTAGATATTGGAATGAATATCTGAAACCCTAAAAAAGCAAATCCAGGACTCCCACTAAATCTAAATGCCAGATTTCAGCCTTCTAGCTCAATTTGGAGCGGAGATATGCGTAGAACAAAATTAAAAAAATAAGAAAAATCGACTAAAAAACCACTTTTTCAAGGCTGTAAGGAGATGAAATGAGGCTGAACCGTTGAGAAGGCACATCTAGGATGGTTACATGCCAAATTTCAACTTCGCAACTCAATTTGGAGGGGATGAGATAGGGGAGGAAAAGCCCTTTTTCAAGGTTGAAAATAAGCACCTTCTCTCCCTTCATATCTCTCCTCACAATTGACCTGTGAAACTGAATATTGGATATGTTATAGAACTTTTGATTTTCTATCGATTGATTTAAAAACGAAAAATTTTTGCCATTTTAGTCTCTCAGTACCCCTTCGTGCAAATTTGGGGATGACTGAATTTTGACTCAAGGTCATCCCCGTATAAAAATATCAAATACGACGCCAAGTCAAGTCTACTGCCCAAATTTGACCGATTTTGTTCATTATTAATTGGAGGACGGGGGGGGGGGGGTTAAAAAAATAAATATCTGAAATAGTCAAAAATGGTTTCATTGGTCTTCTAGAACTTCAAAATGGATTTTGTTGATACACCCCCATTCCATTCACCGAAGATCAATAGTTTGTAATAGCCTGGTTTTCCATTGTCAATACGAAACATAGAAAATCAGGCTAAAAACTAAACAAAATATTTTTCTAGCCGACTATATTTCCGCTCAAGCGTACCTATCAAAGAGGTAAAACGTAAAAAGCCACCTTTCAGGAACAAGTCAACTAACACTACATCTTATATACACATACATTTTATCAACAAAACTTCTACACGCAGGTATACCTAGGCCTTACCTAACCTATCTACATAAGTTACACATGCATATTGTACTACCTACTCGTCTATACTCAATAATTCTCATCCATCAAGTTCCAAATCATCGACAACGTGTTGGCAGAAAATACACGCTCACACGCACGCAAATCAAGAAAGAAAGAAAACAGAAAGAAATTTCGCACAAAGTACAAATCCGACATGCTAAAATATTCACAACCCGAAAAGAAATTTTCCTACGCGTGCTAAAGTGCACGTTAAAATATTCAGGATTTTAGAACGAGTAGAACCCGTCGAAGGTATGAGATATCGTTGAATTATTTTCTCTGGTTCTTTGATCTGCGCACTTTAATATCCGATTCGCCGACAATTATTCGTCAGGGTTAATTTTTCGATTAAAATTTAACGAACAAGACGTGCGCTCGTTTGATATACTAGATTTAATCATTGATCCGTACGCATATGGTACGGGCATGGCATGTTATGGTATGCACGATGCGATACTCCAAAGTATATATACACGTATATGTAGATGTAGCTAGACGTACCAGCACAGGTACAGTACCTTTACCTATACTGTACTGTAAAATGCAATGTTTTTCCAAAATACCATCTCGTCGAGTTGCTGCTTCTGCTTATTAATGATGGAAAATATACGTAAGAAAATATTTATCTCGTATGGTAGGGTACTTAAGGGTGCGCTGCTATTTCGCGATTCGAAACGAGTATTAAAGTATTGTTACACTTTGAGTTTGGCAGATTAGTTGCAATTCTAGTATAACTTCGTATCGTATTAACGTCAAAAACGATAATTCCCTTCAAGCGGATCGTTGTCTATTTAAATCTGTGTACATCTAATACTCGCTCGTGTATATGGATGTGTATATATATATATATATATATATATATATATATATATATATATATATATATATAT
>FIZR01031804.1:0-14914 GCA_900060175.1 Ferrisia virgata | reverse complement strand
AAATCGAATGAATTCGCAAATTGTTATCTAGGCAATGTTGTCAAATATAGGGCACCACAAGGTAGAAACTTACAAAAATCACATGGGCACCAGTTGGTTAGTATTTTATAATTTTTATATTAATTGAAGCGCACCCTGGATAAAAACATTGTGAACTATTTTGACTATAGATATATAAAAGGCGACCATGTGGTGCCCGAGCGAAAATTCGTATTTTGACGTTTCAGAGTGGGGGGATCAATTTCCGACCATTTAAACGCAAAAACGTTGTGGCGCCCGATTTGGGCACCACAACGTTATATACGGGCACCACAGTGACTAGTTATACTTAAAACGGGCACCACTATGACCAAAACTAAATCTATATATATGTAGAGTAGATGTACGGGTTTTAATTAAATTCGCACAGTCGTATAACAAAACGCAACGACCAACGTTGGCCTGGCCATTCTTCTATAAGAGTATATAGGGTTATGGTAATATCCGCTTATAACTTGTGCCATATACATACAGTTGTACTTAGCTAAAGCTACCTACCTACCTACCTACCTACCTACCTGTACCTCTACCTACCCAGCCCTGTCTATCTGGTACCTACAGATGCACACTTCGCATTTAAGGTGAAAATTAAAATTTTCGAGTCGGATTACTGACGTTATATATAACTATACACACAGTAGCAGGAGGTATAATATACCATAAGTATTTATGTATGGTACCACGACGAATGGCCTAAAGTGTTTGGGGATTTGGCGTATAGTACATTGTACTACTACTACTACATATAACACGCGATTCGCCTGCTAAAAATGGCCTTGTTATTACAATTTTAAATTTACCAAATCGCGTTCGCGATGGTTATTTAAATCTTTTTTTTTTTTTTGGTGCAGCTAACGACCGTGAGAATTAGTAATTAATTTTTTTTCCAGTCTGGTTTTAATTGGTATTTAGAGAGAGGTCTAATTTTGTGGTATTTTTTTTTTTCAACCATGTGCTGCCCCTTGGCCATTATTTATTATTTTTTTACACGATGTACCCCTGGTAGGCGCGATACTGCGTTATTTACGTTATAAACATGTGCATTTTTTTTTCTGTTTTTACCTGCAGAGTTTATATGAAAGTATTAAAACCGAACCGTTCAAAATACCAGAAGACGATGGTAACGATTTAATGCATACTTTCTTCAATCCTGATAAAGAAGGCTGGCTGTGGAAACAAGGTATGTATACGTAATTTGTGCTAAAATAAGTATCCCTATTATTAACGTGTAGTATTAATTTAAAGCCTATGGGTGGATAACAATGTTAAATTTGCCCCCGCACGATTTCGGGCTGATAATTAGGTGTTAGGAAAGTTTTAGCCCCCCAATCATACTGATTTACGAAGAGGGTGGCTCCAAGTGGAAATCACCTGTAAATTTTTTTCGAAGATGTTAATCCATCGGTTTGTGAAATTTTTTAATATGTTGTAAGCATATGTGAGGGGTATCTGTGAAAAAGTCAACACCCTCCCTCCACCCATAATTTGCCCCTCAAATGCCCTTTTGAAAGTTTTATTAATTTTTTTAATACGGATAATGGCTTCGTATAATTTTGAAATTATGTTTTTTAAATGTTTATTGGACCCCTTCGTGACGCATATTTTTTTCAAAATTTTAGCTCGAGTGCGCCATGGTCAAAATTTCAAAATAATAGGCTAAAATGGGAAAATATTCGAACATTTTTTCATCAGAGGAAAATTCTCTCAAATTTCCATAATATGTGTTCAAATATGTCGTAAAAACGATATCGGAGAAGTGAAAAATTCCCGGTCTGCCCATACCCCCCTCCCTCCCTCCCCACACCAACCCCCTAAAAGCTATTCGCAGAATGGAAATATTGGTGTCGTGTTCATATGTTTCGAAGCTCCTGAACACGAATTTAAGGTCGAATTCGCGATAAGTACTTTATTTTCCGAGAATCTGGGCCTAAATGTGTATTTTTTCACTGCAATTTTGAAATATTTAATTTTCCTTTTAAATGTTTTATGCATTAGAACTTTTGAAATTTTTCCTCTGATGAAAAAATTTTTCGAATATTTCCACATTTTAGCCTCTTATTTTGAGTTTTTTCAAATTTCGACTATGGCGCACCCGAGCTAAAATTTTGAAAAAATATGTGTTACGAAGGGGTTTAATATACATCTAAAAAACATAATTTCAAAATTGTACAAAGCCATTTATTATCCGTGTTAAAAAAAATAAGAAAACTTTAAAAGGGTATTTAAGGAGCAAATTATGGGGGGGGGGGTTGTTGATTTTTTTAGAGATGCCCCTCAAATATGTCTACAACATATTAAAAAATTGCGCAAATCGATCGATTAGCATCTTCAAAAAAAATTTATACGTGATTTTCACTTAGAGCCACCCTCCTCGAAAACCAGAGTGGTGGGAGGGCTCAAGCTTCGACCTGGGATTGTTTTTTTTATATAAAATATTGCAATTACATGAAGTGAGCAACCCTCTGCAATGCTTTTTTCAGTACAGTGGCAGGGATGAAGGTACTTCCCGACGTATTTCGAATCCACATCTCAAATTTTAAACTTCTTGCCCAATTTGGAAAGGAGATAAATAAGAAAACCTTTCAAAAAATTATTTTTTCAACACTATGAGATGGTGCAGCAGAGCTGAGAAGTTAAAACCTCCGCTGAATCAGCATGATAAATATTAGTTTCCTAGTTCAATTTGGAGGGCAGATATGGGAAAAGCAAAACTGAAAAAACAACAAAAACCTCCCAAAATATAATTTTTTGAGGCTGCGAGGCGGTGTAATGTAGCTGAAATGACGAAACTTGCAAAAGTCATATCCACACAAGCAATTTTCTGTACTGAATTGTACATACCGAATTTCAACCCTACTACTTCAATTGGGGGGAGGGTAGATTTGGGGAGGAAAAAATTGAAAAATGAGAAAAATTACTGGAAAAACTGCTTTTTGGAGATGTAGGAGAGAGGGAGGGGGAGAGGGTTGCCGAAGTGTTGAAAAATTAAAACCCCCGAATGCATCCAAATTTCAACGCCCTGCCTCTATTTAGAAGGAAGTTGTGGGAAGAAGAGCCTGAAAAAATAACAAAAGCCTCCCTAAAATCAGTGTCACCGATTTGGCATAATTATGCTAGATCTGACGCGATTGAAAATTCATTTGGCATCGACGTAAATCAGAAAAACATGGTGTTAAATGGATTTTTGAAATATAGCATAATTAAGCATTATTATGCCGAAATTGACCACACTGTCCAAAATATCATTCTTTCGAGGCTGTGAAGTGATGCAATGAAGCTGGAAAGAGGAAAATCCAAAAATTGGATCTGGAATCCTTACTAAATCTACATACCAAATATCAACCTTTTACCTCTAATTGTAGGGGATGTATGGGACGGAGAAACTTGAAAAATAAGAAAAACCGATTCCAACATGCTTTTTAGCGATGTGGGGCACCGAAATTGGGCTGAAACCCTGACGCTGTTAAAGGGTGCGATTCGGCTAATCATTTGAAACCATCGAGAGGCTCGTTTAAAACCCCTACCGAATCTGCAAACGAAATTGCAATTTCTTTTCCAAATAGGGGGAGGGAGGTGGAATGTGGGAAGGAAAACTCGGACTAAAAAAATAAGAAAACCCAGCCAAAAAATGCAGAGGGTGCAATGGGGCCAAAAATTTCAAACCTTCGAAAAGCTTGCTCGATATTCCTACTAAATTTTCATACCAAATTTAAACTCACCTTTCCTCCTCCTCCCCCTCCCCTCTAGCTCAATTTGGAATGGGATATATACTGGGAAGGAAAAACTGCTCAAAATCTACTGTTTCAATGAAATGCTCAAAAGACCCATCTAAGACACCTACTACGTCCCCAATTTCAACCCCCTCTACTTTCATTTGAAGGAGAATATGAGAAGAAAAAACTGGAAAAATAAGAAAAGTCGCCCAAAGCGCTATTTTTTCGGTGCTGCGAGGGGATGGAATGGATTTGTAAAAGTCGATACTTCTGAAATACGCATTTAGGACCTCCACGTACGAAATTTCAACCCTGTAGCTCAATAATTTGAGGGGAAGATATGCAAGAAACTGCTTTTTTTTTCAAAGTCGAAAAGGAAAAACCCCATCAAATCTGCTCTTCTGGTAATTGACGTAGGAGGCTAATTTTTGCATATGTTATTGAACTTTTAATTCTGTATCGATTGGTTCAAAATAAGCAATTTCTGCGATTTTAGCTCCCTCTCATCCTTCTCCTGAAATTTTGGGCACGGTAATCCGATCTCATGTGCACCTAACCCGCTGCCAATCTAAGTCTATTGGTCCGTACGAAATTGAATAAATGATTTTAGCCTTGGGAAAAGGGTGGAGGGTTTGGACGCATAAGTATAAAAGTCGTTCTGACATTTTCAATAATGGTTCTGCTTACTTTCTTGGACCCTAAAACTGCAGATTTTGTTAGTGCTCCGCCTTTCATCGATTGTAGGTCGATGGTCTGCAATAGCCTCCTGATTACCATAAATTCTTTAGTATGACGTAGAAAATCTGACTAAAAATTTGATGCTGGTCACTTCAACTCGCTCTGGTTGGCCTAAAAAAGCTCAATACGTTGTCTAAAAATTATTTTTTAGCAAAATCAGTCACCTATTCTCCCTTCCAGTACCATCACACCGCTACCCTGAGTTCCGAAAAATTGCATTTTTGGGTGATTTTGAATAATTAATTTTCCCCTGCAATGCGGCCATATTTACTCGATGGAATGAAATTTAACACGAAAGGATTTCCAAAAGGCTAAGGATGAGGCACCTACCCCCTAGCGGTCTGTATCATTTCTATTTTCTATCATTTGCTCAGATCTCCCGTTGGTCGAGTAAATGGAAGGGGTTGAAACTGGTTGTGCAAAATGAGTAAATAAATACTTGACCTGTTCTTTCGCCCCACCTCCCAAAAGCGTGAAATTTCTCCAATGCCGCACATATCAATTAATATGCAATTTTCTGCGATTAGACTCATAGACGAAGGAATGAGGCTTGAAAAAATAGATCAGCCTGATATTTCGACCTGTTCGGCTCTTTCTTGGATCATGGAGAAAATTAATAATGACTGCTAATTATTTTTTCATTTTACCAATTATTGGTTTATGAAGGTGGAGGGGAATTGGGTTGCGTCTATTGTTACGAATTCCATTTTTTGTATCATCCGCAGATACATTTACGAGGCTAATTTCCATATTTTTTAGCTAGTTGGCTGCTGGTTTTGTATTTAATTAATGGGTCAATATTTATTATTCGACCAAAGTGCTCCATAAATTTAGCCACCTTTCTTTCGAGCCAGAATATTAAATGTGTATTACATTTATATTATTTTTCTCGCGTGAAATTAATTAAGTAAATTTAAACGAAGAATAAAAAAAAAAATTCCATATAAATGAAAATTTTCCCATTACCGCGCGGACGTTATTCTACTTACTGCCATAACGAATGAGCGGTATCCGTCTAGTCGGTGGTCTGCCCCCCTTCACCTCCCTCCCCCTCTTCCTCCATCGAAGTATATACCTTCGTGAAAGACCTTGGAGATATTTTCTCCTTCTCGAAAAAGACGTTTGTTCGTTTAGTTGTACCTACCTACCTACCTACCTACCTACCTACCTACCTACCTAGCTAAGCTTTCGGTGGAATTAATTCTTCGAGGATGGCAAGCGACGAGCCGAGGTAAAAGCTGGGTTTGGTGGGTCGCGGCGCCGGCACGTCGGAGGGTCGGAGAGTAATTAATCAAAATTCCGAAATCCTTTTCAAGCTCGTAAAAGGTTAATTGGTAGAAAAAGAATGGTGGATTTGCTGGGTATATTGTGTGCAAGTACCAAGTAGCTACCTATCTACCTAGCTAGCTGTCTAGCTATCTAGCTACTACCGAGTGTAACATTATCGAAGTACAACGCTTTAGTTTAACGAAAGAAAAAAAGCTCCCTGCCGGGAAGGGTAAGCTTCCGAGGTTGAGGGTGGGGGTAGGAGTAGAGTGCGCGACACGTATAGCAAAGCAATACGACGACAGACGACAGAGAATGAAACCGAGTATACAAATTGTTTAATTTATAAGGCGCCAGCAGGTTCTATATTATTGTGTGGCGTTTGGCTAAGCCACGAAAAAAACTATTATTTCCGCCTCCGACCCTCGCCCCATCCCCCCACAGTTCTCCTTACAGCTCGTTTTTCTTTGCTGACTCATTTGGGGGCGTCAAAACATCCGCGTGTGTGTATCAGAGAGAGCTTTTTCGGCTAATTGAAACTCTTGGTAGGGTTATTATGCAGGGTGTTTCGAGAAGTAGTGAGAAATATATTTTTCGTGGTGATGCGGCAACCGTACATACATAAATGTATGTACGGTTGCCGACGTGTTTATTTTTCAAGGAGCTGAATCGCTTGGAAATTTTTAAGGCAATTTTTAAACGTGTTTTTGTCATTTTTTGAAGTACCCTTCGATGTGTAAAGTAGGCAAATCTATAAACACGCGTGTGATTTGGGTTGCCATATTGCCAGGCAAAATATTCGTTACTCGGTACGAAGCACTCTGTATGTATATTATTTTACAATCGGCTGTAAATTTCCACGAATAAAGGTACCAACCTACTATTTGTACTTACACGATTCAGTTATTAAGGTTTCGTAGTTGGTACATACTTTAGCGTATTATTATTATTATTATTAATGCTGTATTCTTGCGTATATTTGAACAGGTGGACGTTACAAGAGTTGGAAACGTCGGTGGTTCATATTGAACGATAATTGTTTGTATTATTTCGAATACACAACGGACAAAGAACCGAGAGGTATCATTCCATTGGAGAATATTCAAGTGCGAGAAGCATCGGATAGAAATAAACCGCATTGCTTCGAACTGTACGCGACCGCATCCGAATTTATCAAAGCTTGTAAAACCGATAGCGAAGGAAAAGTCGTAGAAGGTACGTCGATTAATTTTTATTATTTTGTACATGTGACGAGTTTAAATTAGGCAACTTCTCATTCGGACCCTTGTTTCGTTCTCGTTTTGTATAAAGTTCGCCGTGTCCGTGTCTGCGATAACATGCACCTAATTACTTACATGCTTGTTTAGTTCGGAGAATATCCAAATTCAACGTACAATACCAGGAAAAGTCGGTGGAACCGAAGTCGTATTAAAAAAAAAATAATTATTATTTACCAAAACTATAAGAACACTGAGAACACAAGAAATCACTTCTCAAATAAATCGATTAGAAGAGTTTGTATTTTCGTTGCTGAAAATCGTCTATCGTTCAAGGGCGGGGGGGGGGGGGGGCGAATATCAAAAAAGTTGTTTTGAAGTCCTAAAAAACCATTATTTATTTATTTCACTCCCTCTCCTCACACACTCACACACACACATATACTAAAATCATTTACACTGCTCGTTATCGACCAAAATCGCTTCAATTCGATCAATTGGCTCAGTTTGGCGACAGATTATATAAATGTGAGTAGGGATGGCTTTGGGTCAAAATTCGATTGGGCCCCAATTTGGAGGAGGGGGTGCTAAGGGGCCAAAAATGCAAAAATTGTTACTTCTCTAGCCAATCGATAGAGAATCTAAAGTTGTTCAACATATCCAAAAATCATCCTCTAGATCGATTAGGAGGGGAGATATGGGGATTTTTCCCCTTTTTGATCTTGAAAAAAGACTGTTCCCTATCTGTCCAACAAATTGAGGTATGAAGTTGAAATGTAGTAAGTACATTTAGTAAGAGGCCAAAATGTGCCTTTTGGATGTCTCGACTTTTCAGCTCCATTTCATCCCCCCACAGCCCCAAAAAGTGGTTTTTTGATCGGATTTTCTCATTTTTTGAGTTTGTTACTCGTTTGAAGCTCCTCTATATTGAGCTCGGAAATTGAAATTTGGTATGTACATTTAGTAGGATTTCTAGACGTGCCTTTTGGAGGTTGGTTCTAATTTTTCAGTCTCATTGCACCACCCACCCCCACCCCCCCTCCCGCAGCCCCAAAAATGTAGTTTTTAGTTTTTTAGGAGATCTTTTATATTTTCTGAATTTTTTCCTCGTTTAATTCCCCTCCAAATTGAGTTACGAAGTTGAAATTTAGTATGCACTTTTAGAAGGATTTCCAAGTATGCCTTTTCGAGGTTTTGATTTTTCAGTCTCATTGCATCCCCTCAAAACTTCAAAAATGCAGCTTTGTCAATTTTTCTCATTTTTTGAGTTTGTTTTTTGCATAACTCTCTTATTTTTTTAATTTTTTCCTCGTTTAACTCCCCTCCAAATTGAGTTAAAAAGTTGAAGTTTGGTGAAGTTTGGTATGTACATTTAGTAGGATTTTTAGAATTGCTTTTTGGAGGGGGGGGGGGCTGATTTTTCAGTTCCATTGCATCCCCTCAAAACTCCAAAAATGCTTTTTTTAATCGATTTTTCTCATTTTTTGAATTTGCTTTTTGCATAACTCTGCTCTAGATTTTTTTTCTATGAAAAAATTGAAAAACGCAAACCATTGAAATGAAACGGCAAAATTTCAGGGAAAAAGTCATGGGAAAAGAAGGTGAAATTTCAGATTCTTTGAGGGAAAACGGGAAATTGCTTGTCTAAAAGAGGGCGAAAGGCCATTTCAGTATCGCAACACTGACCTTGGGTCAAAATTTGGTTACGCCCAAACTTGGGTTAGAGGGCGCGGAGGGACTGAAACTGCAAAAATCATTCGTTTTCGAACGATTCCTTTTGGAAATCAAAGGTTGCGTAATATGTTCAAAAATCAGTCTCTTGAGTCAAATATGGGGGAGGGGATTTCCCTTTTTGACTTAAATAAAAAGTCGATTCAACGCATACTTTCCCTCCAAATTGGGGTAGAGGGTTGAACTTTGACATGTACATCGAATAGGGATCCTCAATGCGTCTGTTAAAGAGGTTTCGACTTGTCAGCCTAATTACACCCCCTTTACAGCTCCGAAAGAGTAGTCTTTTGGGTGATTTTTCCTATTCTTTAAGTTTATTCCACGCATATCTCCTCTCCAAATTGAGCTAAGAAGTTGAAATTTGATATGTAGATTTAGCATAGGTCCTAGACGTGCATTTTCGGAGGTTTGATTTTTTAGCTTCATTGAAATCCCGTCACAGCCTTGGAAAAGCAGTTTTTGTATAGTTTTTGCTACTCTTGGAAATATTGTTCCTGACCTGTCTCGCCTCCAAGGGGAGCTTGGAAGTTGAAGTTGGCTGAGTAGATGTAGCCGCAGTCGTAGATGTGTCTTTTGAAGGTGTCGACTTTTCAGTCCCATTGTCATCCACCCCCCACCCCCCTCACCTCTTCTAGGAAACGTAATTTTTAAACGGTTTTTATGGTTTTTTATGGTTGTTCTTCCCATACATTCTGTCTAAACTGAGCTAAGGGATTAAAATCGCGTATAATAGACTTGCTAGGGACCCCGGATGTGCTTTTTCAGCCTCTTTGCATCCCCTCGCAGCTCAGCTCCTAAAAATTAGTTCAACTTTTCAAATTTTAAAGTATCTGTAATGTATATCTCACTTGGTGGAAACTTTTTCTGTTGAAAAATCATGGATTCTAAATCTACGTTTTCTATTTTCTACGTGTTTGATTTTTAATTAATCTTATGATTTTTTTTTTGCCCAGGTAAACATACAGTTTATAGAATGTCAGCTGCTACCAAAGAAGAAAAAGAAGAATGGATTAAATGCATAAGGTAATAATATATTTTGTTCGATTATTTCATTCAGGATTTCGAATATTTGGTCAATTCCCACTCAACTTGATGCTGGGAGGGTGAGAAGAGGTGGTGTGTCGATGTTAGCGAGCACATTGCAATGTTTGAATTCTTGCCAGCAAAAAGCATGTGTGAACACTGAACATGATTAGATGATTTGACTAAGTACAAGTGAGGAAGTATAAGGTCAAAACCACTAGCTCAATGAAAATAGCCGACGAAAAATGTCAAGCTAAATTTTACTATTCGAAAAATATGTTGACAATTTTTTACGATATTTTTCCATTGCTTATTATTTAAACGACATTTGTAGACTTTTTTTTTCATACTTTTTGTTTTATTACAGGCAAAGTATCAGTCATAATCCATTCTACGATATGCTAGCGGCGCGTAAGAAGAAAGCACAAAAAAATTCACACCACCATTTCAAAAGTTAGTGACTACAGAAATACGAAACGGCGTTTCTGTGATCGCTACGTCCGTTTTCAGCAGCGAAAATACAAAATGGAGTGCCTTATCTCTTTTCAACTTTCTTCGAATTAATTATTATTTTTTTATACGATGTTTTTAATTATTTTATTATTATGGTATAAGTTCCCCATACCCTCTTTTCAATTTTCTCTCTGTCTTTTTTTTCAATTTAAACACATGCGCGAGTCGATGGAAAACAAGCTGAAGAGGAAAAAAAAAATTAAAGACATTGTGATGTCGTTAAAGTGCCAATAATGAATGGAATATTTTTACGATATTCTTCTCTAGTTTATCCATATTTTTTTTTTATTTTTTTATTTTTCGCGATGAATTATTTTTTTTTTCCAGACTTTACATTTGACATGAATTGTTTGTTGTTAGCGTCAAACGCTCAGTCCCCAATCGAAGCCCCTCCCATGGATTTATTTTTGGTGGATTTTTTTTTCTTTTTTTTTCTTCGGTTCTCATCATTTCGGAAAGATGGGTGTTTTTAAAAATAAATCCAATCGTTTACTTGGCCTACGATAGGTATTTAAAATGAACAAAATGAAATGAAATGTAATATAGCTTGAAAATTTTAATTTTCATCATTTTCCTTTTTCCTTTTTTGTATTTCACACTTGTTTAGGTTCGTGCGCTGCAAAGCTTAATTTATAAGTATTTTATCAAAGTGATTTATCGTGTAGTAGCTGAAGCTACTATTTTTTTTTTTTTTTTTTTTTTTTTTTTTTATTCAGAGCGTATTTTGAATACATTATGCGTATTTAATTATCGATATCATTAAAACGATGATAAATCTATTAATAACTTGGAAATTAGAAACTTGTACTTGTGAAGTTTACTTAAATTTGGAATTCAATTGGTGGGTGTTTTGAAAGAAAAATCAAGCAGAAAATATTTAAGGATCGTTCAAGTTACCAATTTTAAATCCATGAATTATTGTTCAAGGAGAAAACTAGAAATAAAACGTTTTCTTGGACTGAATACCCCAAAAACTAATGGAATAATTATAGAATCACTATTATAATTTTTTCTAATAAATTTGAGTAATAACATTGAATTATTTTTTGTTTGAACAAAGCCAAAATTTTATTAATTTACCAATCGACTTTATATTTTCTACGTAAATAAAAGTGTAATAATGTATTTCGAATACGCCTCTAGCCAATGGTGTATCGTATTGATGATGATCGTTTATTTTATTTTCATATTTTGAAAAGAAGAAATGTGATAATCGTCCGTCAATTTAGCTAGATCATTTTTTTTTTCTTTTGCGAAACGAGTACGTCTTTTTTTTCAATTTTTAATTTCTATTTTTCACTACAGCTTTTTCGTTTTTTAGACAATATATGATTATATGTACGATAATTTCTTCGTTGCGAAAGATGTGATATTTTTGTTATTTATATTTTTTAATATTTTGTAAATATTCGCGTTTCGTTTGTCTTTTATTTTCGATCATTGAATTCAGGTGTAAATCGGTTACTTATTTCGTTATTATTTGTTGACATTATGCTTTAATTTTTATATTCGAGTTCGAATATATGGTAAAATATGGCGCTTAGTTACGTAATAAAAAATATTGTATGTACATTTCATTCTTCTATATACAGATCTCTTTTTGTTGTCAATTTTTTTTTTTTCGTTCGTTAAGTGACTGACTGGTTTTGTTTTCTTTTATGATTTCTTTTTTTCGTGTTATTTTTGTAACAAATGTGGTCACTTTGTTCATTGTGTACAGTTCTTTATTTTTTCATTACTATTGCTATTTTATTTCTATTAAAAATTGTGTATAATCACACGAGTATAGAGCGAAATGTATTATGAATTTACCAAAGTTTGTATCAAGTCTGTACCTACTTTTAGTTAAAATTAAATTTCTTATTCGAAATGATTACTGTGAATTTTGTGTTGGGCTTGTGAAATTCTTGTAAAAATCCTTTAGAACATATTAGCTTCATAAAATGAAGATTTATAGCAGAGAACTTCAATCATGCAATAATTTTTCTAATGTAAATTCATCTTAATCGCTGAAAGTGATAATTTCTTCATTAAAAAGTCGATCTAGTGCTGAAGACAAATATTTAAGCTCGACTCGATACGAATAATGAAGGAATAATGATTTATTTTGATACCTTATGGAATGACATTCGCTTAAAAACAAATTAATTTGATTATATTTCAAGTTCACAAATGTTAATTACAAAAGATATGATTATTTTATTATTGAACATGACGGATTCACCGTTAAAAGTTAATATGGTATTGTTATAAACATCATAATAGAATTCTTGATAATAAATGCTTCACTGTATACCTTACAGGACCAATTTCGCCTAAAAACGGATTAGTTAAATCACGATTTATTCTAATAATTATTTCATCATTGAAAATAACGATTTCCCAATCGAAAGTTGATCCCACGCTGATAAAAATATCATAGTTGATTTCCTATTAAAAAATATTTCGTTTTGATACTTTACACGACAAAATTCGTACTGAAACTGATTGATTGATTAATCTTAATTATTTTCGTTATTTTGGTTTTATTTTTAAAGAATAAGCGCACTCTATTAGCACTGTTAGGAATCTCACTCGGAGAAAGAAAAAATAATAATTTGTTGATTGGTTGAATGTTGAAACTTGAATGTTGATCAACACTCCATCAATCAACATTCAACCAATCAACAAATTATTATTTTTTCTCCGAGTGAGATTCCCAACAATGCTAATAGAGTGCGCGTATTCCTTAAAAATAAATACTTATTAATTATAATTATAAAATTATTCAATCAGTTTCCAAGTTAATATACGATTTTCGTCGTGTAAGGTATCAAAATGATGCATTTTTTAAATACTTAGCAAATAATATTGTGAAGAATCAATTCAAACTACTGTCAAACTGTGAGCAATATAATCTGCATACCTTTAATTAATATTTGTGAATAAATCTACAGGATTAGGCTTCATTTCATGTCTCGTTTTAAACTGCTGTTCTACTCTTCCCATATTACTGCATCTGGAAGCAGAGAGTAAATGCCTGTAGTACACGACAAACAAATTCCTGAAATAGGCATCTGTATACTTCACTTGCGTTACGTGTGTGTAAGTATTATATTTAGCAAAACTCAACATGAAATAATTTTCAATACCTAAATCTATCGATTCATACTTCAGTTCATCGTCAGCCATCTCAAGATCCAAAGATTCTTGTGGGTATACTAGTTAATTTTACGACAGATAGCATTAGAAGAACTAGCGGTGATAATACTGGGACTGGTGCACTAGACTTTAGTCAGGGAATCGATAACGGTTGTCTGTGGAATATCGGTAAGCACTGTCCGTTCTTTCAGTTCGAGCCAGATTCTCAGATCTTCAAAATCCATCCCGTTGATCTTTTGATAATAGAAAATTCAAATTGGTGGATACATCGTAGCGTTCTTCTTAATGTTTACTGAGCGATAGACGATTCGAACGCAATGTTTCAAAAGTTTCGATCAGTTGTATTTTTAAAGATGCAATGTATAAACTTTTTGACCTGATTCAAGTATGGTTTCAAAACTTTGTATCCGTTATTTTCATCAGTTTATGTGGCCAATTTTAGCCGAAATTTTACTTCGTGTTCTACGTAACTAAAAATTATAAAAAAATTATTTAAATTCAATGCGAAGGATGCTACGGTATAAATCATTCAATAGCAGAATACAAAATAATGAAGATGTAATAAATAGCTTGTTCGAAACATTCCTCTGTCAAATCATCGCAGAAAGCCTTCAAATCGTTTGTAAATATTCGTCAAGCTTTTAATAGTTTCGAATTCAACTTTTCATTCTCTTTTTCAGAGTTTTACGAGACAGAAAGTCGAATAAAATACTCACTTATCGATAGTATCAAGATCCATATACGTGAACGTAGATGCATTTTTTTTTCATCTTCGTCTGACGACATCAAAAACGTTTTTCTAAATCCATAGTTGCAAGGAGTTCAAACGAGTTTACTTCACCACTTTTAGTATCTAATGTATTCTTCATTTATGGAGTAGAAATTAATTACCATCCTGAGAGATATTTCAAACAATAAGTCATTCACAGTTGAGCCAACGAGCCTTGACAATTAATACAATGAAACACGAATAAAGTCATACAACAGATTGTTGAATACCTAACACATCTTCACTGATTCCTCACTAGTAGTACTAGGGCAGGTCAAGGACAACAAGACAATTTTTTTAAATATGCTCAATATACCCTTAATTCACTACTAAAATCACAATTCATAAATTTCCAAGTAGAAATATCCCTTATTTATCCATCAAAAAGCACTATTTTTCATAGTTTCTCCCACTTTTTTCCTACTATTTTATAAGGCTCATAAGCGTTCAGCTAATAAAATAATTTTTTAAATTAAATATTCACCTATTTTAACCCTTTTCTCAGACATAAATCACCAATCAATAACACATTATTTTTTACCAAGGTAGCTATACAGTAGAATTTGTCATCTTTTATTTTAGTCAGTTTTAACCTTTTTTCTTATAGAAATCATTAATCCGAGAGGACGTTTCTATTCTAAAGGGCAGGTCCGGGACACCAGGACAATTCATTGAAATATTGCCTAAATCATTACAAAAATCACAACTCCAAAATTTTTATAAATTTCTGAGCAGAAATATCCTTCATTTAGCCACCAAAAAAC
>FIZR01031799.1:0-29892 GCA_900060175.1 Ferrisia virgata | reverse complement strand
TATTTTTCCCCCCCCCCCCGCTCACAACAACCCTCCAAAGGCTATTCACAGAATGACAATATTGGTGTCGTTTTCATGTGTTTCGAAGCTTCTGAACACGAATTTAAAGTCGAATTCGCAATAAGTTTGTTATTTTCCGAGAATCTCGACATAAAAATGTAATTTTTCACTGCAATTTTGAAATATTCGATTTTTCTTTTACATATTTTGTACATATTGATTTTACTCGGTACTGAACCGAGTAAACAATGGTTTTATGGAGAAAACAAATTCAAAATAAATACCTCACGAGCCCAAAAATGGTCTAAATGGTCTTCTGTGACCTTAAAAGGAATTTTATTGATACTCATCCCCTTTTTCGTAGATCGATAGAACGTAATAGACTGGTTTTCGTTTCGAATATGGCAAAAAAAATCAGGCTAAACAGAGTCACAATGAGTTGGACTGACACAAATAATGTGAAAAAAATCCTGCAATCACTTTTGTCAGAAGCTATCACGAAATTAAGATATCCTGGAGTCCATTTTTGGAAAGGATTTCAAAAGTAATAGTATAAAGTTAGTCATCAAAATAAGCAAATTCTCGTTTCACTGAAAAAATCCTAAAGATGGGCTTATAAAATAATAAGTTCCTCTACGCGAAATAATAATTTTGCCAGTACACCCTCCTCCCTCCCAACGGCAACAGCTTCCACCTGCTTCGCAGTAACAATGAAGAAAACCACAAAAAATGTTAATTTACGAGAAGTGGTCAATGCACCTATTTAAATCGAACAAATTAAAGACCACCAATTTGAAAGAAGATAATTTTTCATACTAATGGATCTGAGGAGGGAAGAGAGACGCAAAGCTTATGAACCCAGAAAATGTAACCAGTCGAATTTTTCTCTTTTCAAATGCACTAACGTTCGTATACTGTACAGTCGACTGCATAACCTGTCTTATGAGTATAGATACGAATAAACACATGATAAAGAATATGGCCTTGAAATCGTTTTACTTTCGTGCTGGTGTTTGACCGGCTAATGATTCATACCTACGGTCGGTCCGTACGTATGAATGCAATGTAAGTATTCTTATAATGCATGGTATAATCGTACGGAACATCAGCGATGGAATTATTTATGATTTTATTTTAGTTTAAGTCGATATCAAGAGGTGAAAATGAAAATTACATGCAGATGCACCAACGAGCATTATAAATTTAATATTTTAGGTAAAAATGAAATCAGCTGCAGAAATAGAATGATTAAAAAATTCAAAAATTGAATAAAATTGCAAAATCAATGTTTTTTGAAGATGGGAGAAGAAAGGGTACCGAGAAAATAACAATAAATCGGGCAAACAATGTAGATAAACCCTGAAGAAAAAATTAATTAAAATTTTTCGATGCTCTGATTTGCTCATTAATGTTGTTTGAGTTAACATTCGCAATTATGAGCAAATCAGAGCATTAACAAAATTATCATTTTTTTCGTTTCTTTTTTGACTGTCTACATTTTGTAAAGTTGAGAGTTCAATATCGTCGTTACTTTGAATAGTGAACAGCTTGAGGTCAGTTATTTCTCAAGGGAACAAAATAATACCTCAGATAAGAGTAGGAAGATAGAAGGATATTTGAATGGTATGCATTGAAAAAAAAAAATCAAAATATCATTACTAATCACTCAGAATCTAAATCGATTCCAGGTTTTGAAAAAAAAAAAAAAAAAAAATGGGACGAAAATTACTCGAAATCGATTCCTAGCTATTTCCAATTTTCGTAATACTCTTCATCAAAATATACATTTACAATTCGAACATATATCTTCTGCTTAACCACTACATAGAATTGAAATCTTCGCACGCATCATCGCCATCTCAATACAAAATAAAACAGCTCCGACAGACAAGTCTTCCGCCTGAATGCCTACTTCTCGAAGGAATACGGTAAAAAAAAAAAAAAAAAAAAAACTTTAGAAAGCGAACCACACATCGAGATAAATCCGACATTTGTCATTCGGTGGTGTCGTATATTCTTCTTCTACATATGGACGTCGTTTTCAAGGCAAAAATGGCGTCCACCCTCGATATTCAAGTGGTAGAAAGGCGTCGCGAGATATTCGAATGAATTCCACAAGGAAATACGATTTCAAATGATTTTTCCGGCAATTTGTATGGCAAATGATTAAATAGCAGTTTGATGCCGGAGGTGAATAATTACCGAGGATTTTCACGAATCAGAAGGGTTGCTTCAAACTGGTTCTAGTAATTTAAAAAAAAAAAAAAAACCAACACGTATTTTTAATACTTTTGTAATTTAGATTCGTTTAGAGGAGAAATCTAAACATTTTCGTATCTTTCTCAACAACTTCATTCAAATAGAGAGAAAAAAGATAGCAATATTTTGAAGAATAGATTATAAGACATCAGATTGGTATAATTTGGTTAAAAATTGAACTTGAAGTTAATTAAACGTCGACGAGTAGGGTGGCTCATTTCCCTAGACTAATACATTTTTTTATAATATACCTAAAATTTTAATACAACATTTTCTACGGCACATTATATTTTTCCTTCGGTTTTTTCTCTCCTCTTATTATTGTTATTCTTGAATCTCTTTTTTTTTTATTTCGTCATTGTAATTGCTTTTTTTTTTTTTTCATTAATATTATTATTATTATTATTATAATTTTGCACCGAGCTTTATTTTCAAAATCGGTTATTTCTTTTTTTTTTTCAACGTTTGTTTTGATAACTCGTAGCCCCGAATATTTACATAAAATTAAGTTTTATTATTACAATTTTCTCGGATTAATGTTATTTCGCAAGCAAGGCAACTTCGATTCTTCTAATTGTCTATCGTGTGACGCTTTATAAAAAATTTATCTTTCTATTTATAGCGGCAACGAGGTAAATTTTTCATCATACGCCGTAACATCGAAATGAAATTTTAATAAAATCAAATAAAGAAAACCAAGTATTTCTCTCGGTCGAATTGAAGCTTGAAATGTTTATGAGGCGAGTTCAGTTCGATGCGAAATAATGAATTAATTAAAAATGAATCGAGTTCTTTTTCAAATTGCAAACGTTTTACCATATCTACTCATAAATCTTTTCGAAAGGATATAATTTTCAAAATAATTTCTATTTTTTTATAATAAATTTTTACCCAAGAGAACGAATGTGGAACCGATTGTATCCATTTTTTACGAATTGCCATCATTTTCAAACAAGGGTTTTATTTTTCTAACCCAGGCAACACTGACTGCATCACTTTATGATTAAAAATTTAACATCATCTTTCCAATATAATTCCGTTCGTATTTTATGTTTTTACTTTACCTGCGACTAGAAAAGA
The DNA here is from genome assembly GCA_900060175.1 of Ferrisia virgata. Classification (NCBI taxonomy): domain Eukaryota; kingdom Metazoa; phylum Arthropoda; class Insecta; order Hemiptera; family Pseudococcidae; genus Ferrisia; species Ferrisia virgata. Next base: position 26,553 of record FIZR01031799.1, on the reverse strand, counting down.
GTTAATTTGATTTTTACCCCGCACATTTCAAAATTTACACTGCTTCTGCATTTCGTGAACATCACACTGATAAAAACATCGTATAACTCGATTCACGCAAACGCAATCTACAATATTATTCACTGCTCAAATATCTAGTATTCCAGGGTGCGTATGAGAAAAGCATTATAATATGAACATATATTATAGAAAATATCTGCATACAGCATCTGCTAGATTTCAGAATACAGAAATATCGTCTAATCTTCGTGATTCAATAGCATAACCACATTTACCGCCATTCTAGAGACACGATGAAAAAACAATTCGGATGCTGAATCCAGCATGAAATGATGAAAATACAGTTCTTCGACGGTTTTTGATGTATATTTTATTCGATGCAGATCATCATCAGAAGAATTTTTCAAAAGAATAAGTACTCGAGCCGCTTAAATCTCGTATGTAATGTTCATGATCGACAGTGATCAACAGGTAGCTCCATTCGATTATATAGAAAATTGAGTTAAAATAAGTGATAAAAATGCTTACCTGAGTAATACTCCAAGTGAATTCTAGGTTTCTATTCATTAATTAAACGTTTAATTTTATTAATAACGAAAAACGCATTGTAAATTAGTAAAAAAAATCACTTCAAATGCTCATCTTTTGTTGTTTATTTTGATGCCGAAGGAATGTTTTTTTTTTGTTTGAAAATATTCGCATCAATGGAGGAAAGAAAAACGCTGAAACTGGTTCTATTCGTACCTACTTATTAACCTAGTTTCTTCTTATCTATAGTTTTTTTAATTTTTAATTTTTTTTTTATTTAGAATTTTAACTTAAAAATATTACGAAAAATAAATTCCAATTTCATTATGTTACGTTTAACGTAAATTTACTAACGACACCGTAATTAAACTAACGATCGTTTTGGAATTATAATTTCCATCAGTATTTTATTATTTTTATCGTAATAAATCACTGTGTTCGTAGTTATCTTATCTCGTTCTCTTTCACCCGTTACATTGCTGTGAAACGTGTATTGGTTCTCTATATCATTATTCGAAGCAAAACTACATTTCCTTTTTGGAGTTTTCCTTTTCGATTTGTAAAAAAGGAAATAACACATCTCGTTGGTAAAGAAGGGGTTAATGATTTCGTCCCGCTATTAACACATTCTCAACCCCAAAAATGGAAAGTATTCAGCCAACCAAAAGTATCGTAGGATTGAAACTCTCGAATCATTCGAAGAGTAATAAATGAAGCGAAAATTTAACGATAGGCCATCTCCGATACAAGTTTTTCTCCGCCCTCGAAAATATAAATTGCTAAAAAAATCTTTTTCGTAGTTTGAAGGGTGTGCTTTATTTTTATTGAAATATGTGACTAGATTTCGGAATATATTTACTATTTTTAACCATTTATCTGAGTTTTGTTCATGTTTTACGTTTACGTAATGCGAGTTTTAATTTGAATAAAAATTATTGGACTATTGAGAGCACGCATAATTGAAAAAAAACGTATAATCGGTCAATTTATACTTACTTACATGTATAGATGTACATTGCTGTATGTATACTACGTGCACGTATTTCATTGATAATTTATTAAAATGTACATGTACGTACATATAGTATGTAGATAATTTTTAGAAGAAATTGTATTTTTTAAAGCAAGTTCTCCTTTTAATATTGTAATAATAAAATCTGTACATATGAATGACTATAATTTAGATATTTGATGTTTCCTTTGATAATAATTTCGCGCACATCATGATAAGACGTTTGTTCGTAGTTGATTTTGAATTTCGCAAAGTATCAGATTATTTTAATTTCCCGGAATTCATTTACTTATGTATGCATTTGTTACAAATTATATTTTGGATAAGTCCAGTCATCTTATCTCAGACGCAGGCTCTTGTACAGAATGACATAACTTGAGATATAAGTTAACATGGTTAAAGCTAGAAATAATTCAGTCAACCAATAGATAAGCAACGTATTTTCAATAAAATGTTATATAGATGAGTAATCAATTCAATGATTATCATTTTGATACGGTGAAACTCTACAAAGGAATTGCTCCTCTTTTATCATTCGTTATCGATCATGACTAATCAACGTGAATGAAGGTGAATTTCCCAAAACTATTTCGATGACAGATCTGATACATATATATTAAAAGGTTTTAGTTCGAGTTTTGGTTTCAAAAGTTATCATTAATAGACGACCTGTTGCAATGTTGACTAATGAACTAGAGTAATGTAATGTGTAATACTCAAGTAGAAAAATTTATTACTAAGAAATTCTCTTGAAACTTTATCATCGAAAATTATTATGAATAGTAAATACATAGATATTTTTAATACGAAATCAGTTGATTATTGATTAAAATTAATATCCAATGAGTATATTAATCATGTTCCTAATTAGACATGGATTATCAACTTACGGAATGAATAACTTAATAAATTCATTTCAACTTTAAATTAAGAATTCGTGAGATAAAATTAAATCTAAAAGGTAAAAGCATCATTTCAGTTTTACCTTACCAGACAAATACTATCCTATTTTGGTATTTACGATTTTTGTAAGAAAAATGATCGAAAAGACAAATAATTCCATTATTTTCTTTATAAAATATTAAATAAAAAAATATGGAAGCCAACATGGAAACACAAACACTAGAAGTGGAAAAGCAAAAAAGAAAATATTAAACTCGAGTTATGACGTCACACATACTACAACGAATAACGACTCGTTATTCAATTCGTATAAAAACACGTTTGTCGGTACCTTGCCTTCATGTACCTTACTTATAATGGAATTTATTTTTTAGTAATAATTCGAATTGAGATATTTTATAGTATTAATTTAAAATTAACCGAGTTTAAAGTATTATAGCATGTAAGAATTAATATTAAGCACTTGTTACATCCACACATTGTTAAACCTTATCCGTTAGTTCACCGAAGAATGCAAAATTCATGACACAAAGTGATATCAGCGGTGCCCTACTAAGCTACGTTTAATCCTAGTAAATATTAGTATAGATACATTTCTCATTCGTTAGAACGTGTTAAGTTTAGTATCTATTCTTCTTAAATCATAATGACCACCGCTGTAATGGCTTCGAGAAACTGGGATCCATGTAAGTACTTACATTTGTGTAAATCATACGCGCAGCAGTGTATTCTATAATTAATTCACAATTCACATTCCAATCTACAGCATTATCTGGTTTACTGGCATCGTTAGAAGAGTCTCGTGGAAATGTTTGCGCATCAGACGAGGAATTTAGTTTTCTCAGCAATATGCTTCGTAGTAAAGAGCTTCATGCGTTGTTCAAAGTTCACAATAAAATTTTGGAAAAAGAACGAAACGAAAGGTACCGCCCTGTGTTAGCTAGCTCGATGCAAATCGTATTGGAAATCATGGATGCCATTATACCATATTTAAGCGAAAGCGATGATTGTAAAGAATTATTTTTTCATTTACAGAAACCTCATTTGCAGGTGACTTACTATTGTATTGTATTTACTTACTCACTACTAGTACTACGATCCGTACCTGTACTCATATCCAATATTCTTTCAGGGACTGCTTTGTTCTCATGATGCTGTCGCTCAAAAAGATTATTACCCAAGGTTACCGGAAATACCTCAGGATTTAGATGAAGATGAAGAAACTGTGAAAATAGTTCAATTAGTCAAAAGTAACGAACCTCTGGTGAGTATCAACAATGATTCATTTCATATTTGATTGAAAAAATGCAAAGCGTTTTACGTAATTTGTAAATATTTCTGTTACGCTAACGAAAGGCTGATGAACGGTCTACTGAACCGATAGTGGTATGTATGTGATTTTACTGTCGAACTGAATCCGTATCAATAACACTTTTTTTGCTTGTTTACAGGGTGCCACTATCAAAACCGACGAAGAAACAGGTAAAATAGTCATAGCTCGCGTTATGCACGGAGGCGCTGCCGATCGTTCCGGATTAATTCATGTGGGCGATGAAGTCGTCGAAGTGAATGGCATTTGCGTCGAAGGAAAAACTCCTAACGATGTTCTGAAAATACTAGTAAGCGAATAGCGATGGTATAAGTAATTCGTTTAATATTGTTCAACATCTTGTGGGTTTTTTACAGCAAAGCTCCGAAGGAACCATAACGTTTAAATTGATACCGGCCGACGGTAAATATGGATTAAGAGAAAGCAGGGTCAGAGTTCGAGCTCATTTTGATTATCACGCTTCCAACGACGTTCATATTCCATGCAAAGAAGCTGGATTAGATTTCGTTAAAGGAGATATACTTCATATAGTTAGCAAAGAAGATAAATATTGGTATAGATGATCCTTTTTTAATGTCAGTTTAGTAATACTACTTCGACGCTTATTTTTCACCAAAAATGTTTCAACTTTTAGGTGGCAAGCCCGTAAAGAAGGAGATAAAAATCTACGAGCTGGATTAATTCCGAGTAGACTTCTACAAGAACGCAGAATTCTTCTAGAAAGAGCCAATGCCGAGAATAAAGGTCAGTAGGTTACGTACGGTTCGTTAATTGTATCAATGTTTAAAGTACAATTTCAATTTCTCAAACTTCGAATCTGTATCTTGACGATTTTATGTAATACTTATGGGTATAGTTACATGGATATTTAGTATACTTCGTAATTATTCTATTAGTTTAAAAAGGAAAAGTCTTTTTTTAACTTGTTGTATGTTCTAATTAAGGATAATAAATAACGGAGCTGGTATGATCGGAAGTATACGGTAACCCCGATATTAATCCAAACCGAAATTTTTAAAAAACAAATTGTAGTAGCATGTGAAAAAATATTTGCTTCTGTAGACAATGGTTGCCACAAGGTTGCATGTCGCTTGTGATCCTCTTGTGTTTTTTTTTTACGAAAAAAATTAAGAGCGCGGTAGAGCATGTTGTTAAGAATAAAATTGTACGTGAGAAAAAAAATATCACTAAAATTAGCGCGGATTTGTGTGTTAACAGGAGAAAAGATCATTACCAGTTGTCTAAAAACACCCGATAGTTGTTTACCTGAAAAAGTCGCTCCCGTTATTGAGGAAGTTACTGAACGCGTGCAGTTTTGTACTTTATTGAATCAGGGCGAAATTGGGGGGTCGCCGAGATGTATTCCTAAAATCAAAACTAAAAAGATTATCTATGACACAGCTGAAAGCGACGATTTTGATCGTGAAGAAATACCAACCTACGAAGAAGTAGTCAAATTATATCCGCGTCCTGGTATGTTGAGACCGTTGGTATTAATTGGTCCACCTGGTATTGGACGTAATGAGCTAAAACGAAGATTAATGATCACAAATCCTGATAAGTTCAAGACACCTACACCTTGTAAGTGAACTTGGTAGTGTAACTGTTTTCCATAACGTTGTTTATAATTTATTTGAATTTTTTATCACCATTTACAGATACATCTCGACCTCCTCGAACTGGTGAAATGCACGGTAAAGATTATTTCTTCGTGTCCAGAGAGAAAATGGAAGAAGAAATAAGCGAAGGTAAATTTATCGAATTTGGCGAATACAAAGGTAATCTTTACGGTACATCGGCTGAAACAGTGAAATCTTTAATCAACGATGGATTCTTCTGCGTTCTTACTCCTCACTATCAGGTAAATAATACTTATTTCAATTTTAAACCCAAAAGAGATCCTTGCTGTTGATATTAATTATTATAATTGATCTATTACTCATTTTAGGCTTTGAAAATGTTACGAACTAGCGACGTTAAACCATACGTAGTGTTCATTAAACCGCCGGAATTCGACGCTTTGAAAGAAACTCGAAATGCAGCCTTTGCTCGATCTACTTTCGACGAGACGAATTCTCGAGGCTTTACGGTATACGATTTGGATAATTTTAAAACAGTTATTTTGTGTAATTATCACTTCGTCTTGGTTTCGATTTGATTACTTTCAAAATTATCCCTATCAGTTTCTTTCACCGGAGAGGTAAAACAAAACTGTCGTCGTTACTTTCTAATCTAATATTCAACGTTCGAGTATGCCAGTTTCTCGTCACAATAGCCTATTTTTAGAGTTTTTTTCCTCTTGAAATCAGCGACACTCGTAAGAGATTGATACGAGTACACGTTTATAGCTTTTTTACAACCTTAATAAAATCTTTTCGTTGTTTACAACATTTATGAGCTTACTGAGGGTAGAAATAAAATCGAATCAAAAAGGTTTCAACTTTACGATTGGAAAAATTGGTCTACAAAGTGTTCGAAATAAATCGAAAAATACGACGAATTGGCTCGCAAATCATCCAACTTCGCTATAACTTGACGTGTATTTATTTTTCATAGGACGAAGAATTTCACGAAATCATCAGAAGCTCTCGTAGAATCGAATTCTTGTACGGGCATTGGTTCGACGAAACGATCGTGAACGCTGATCTACCTACTGCTTTCGATCAGCTTCTTCAAGGAGTGTATAAAATCGAAAATGAACCGTTGTGGGTTCCAGCCACATGGGTCCAGTAAGAAAATAATTTTTCTTATCATATACCGTACCTTCTTCACCTGTCACGAGGCGAGGAAATGTTGTTGTTTCGTATAAATTTCAGAAAATAGCTGCCATGACCCAGTAGTATATTTTTAAAAGTTTGATTACCGGTCAAACCGGTTCAAAAAGTACCGTTTTTTTGTTTTATTTGTTTACGTTCTAAGACTGATAGTAAAATGTTTTTAATTTAGGTAATTTCGCCCTTCGCATCTCGTCATAAAATTGGCTTATTTTCAATCAGTTTTCTAATTAACACCATTTTATCGCCGTAAGTTTACAATTTTTTCTTTCATTAATTTTTTTTCTGTTTTTTTTTTTCTTCATCTCGGTTGGAAGATACGTACGTCTGCGTATGTACTGAATCGTTTTAGTGCATACAACGGATTCGCTTAAAGCGTTCGTATTTACTATTTACAATGATTGTAAATTCTGTAATTACAGTCCTATCGGTGGTTTCCCTCCAAGGGAAACGTTAGATAGCTTTTTGGTGGAGGTCTTTTTATTTCTTTTTGTTCGCTTTTTCCTTCTTTCCCTGTCTTGTTTTTGTTTTGATTTTTTTTTCCGTTTTAGTAACCGTCCAGCATGAAAATAATAATCGTGTTGTCGTTTGAAATGACAATAAATTAATGTAAATTTTACTCAGTTATTATTTGTCTCAGTTCCCCCCCCCCTCCCCTCCTCAAGTAATATCAGTTATTATCAATGCTACTTATTTATTTTACTATAGACCTATGTAGTATTAGTTATACCAAAGAGTTGTTATTAACAGTATTTTAATCAAGCTCTCTTCCCACCTATTTGTATTCTAGGTATTTTACGTGTTATATTAGTTGATAATAATTTTTTTTTTCTCCTATTTATTTTGTTCATTATTAATTATTTTATTTGTTGTGCATTTAATAACAAGCGAATAAATATACGCAAAGTTTTATCTTTTCAGCGGTGTTTTATTGGGTGGCCAGAGCCTGGTCGGTTTCATCGATGATTGCAATTGGCTGTAAAATGAAACGATAACGAATCGAATTCAAGAGTAAAGATAAGTTGATCCAAGAAGCAAATAGCCAACGCCCTCAGATATTGTACCGAAGAAGTTGCTTGAAGAATAAATATTTCGTTCCATTTTTATGCCAGTTGTAGCATCATCGTTGCTTTGACCTTAGGCTTAGCTACCCGTATTGATATTTTACATGTTTTTTCACTTTTTCATAATATTATTATCTTGTGCTCTTAGAACATTGTTCGAAAGCGTTCGTTCGTATTCGGATCTATACCACGTTATAATATGATGAGTGCTGAAATCCTCCTTATATTTTTTTTGAACCTAAAGCGATTATAGCACATTTGATCGTTAATAATTTCATTTTACGTTTGTAAAGGTCTAAACTTGCTCGTACTTCTTAGTGAGATTGTATCGTTTTTGGATGTAATTTAATTTAATTTAATTCGAAATTAATTGATCGTATTGAGAATTCGTAAATAATGACTCGACCATATATGTTGATAAGAAGAGGGAAAAGCGAAGGGGAAGGCTTTAAATTATGTTATATTTGGATTACATGATTTTCGGAAGTTACAGACAGGTATTACCTAGATGGTAATTTTGGGCTTATGTAATTATATCTCTCATCAGTGATGGATTAAAATTGTCTTTTGCTAATGCCTTGTCACGAAGATTTGTAGGGTTAGGATATAAACTTTACTTTTTTTTTCAATGGGTTAATGTGATTCGAGTTGAGTGTGCGATTTTTTTAATTAAGCATTTTTTTCTATGTATAATCAAAATTGAGGGTTGCTAATGTAAGGCTCCCTTCCCTCTCCCTCTTGCGGGGGGGGGGAGGTACCAACAAAATCCGCTTTGGGGTCCTAGAAAGCCATTAAGAGACTTTTTGGCCATGCCAGATATTTATTTTTATTTTTTTACTTTTGTATTTTTTTTCCGAACATTAAAATCATTTACTCTGTTTGATACTGACCAAAATCATTCCAATTCGGTCAATCGGCTCAATTTGGTGGGAGATTAGACATATATGAGTGGGGAAGACCTTGGGTCAAAATTCAGTTATGCCCCATTTTGGGGGAGAGGGCGTTGAAGGGCCAAAAACACAAGAATTGTTTTTTTTAAAAATTAATTGCTATAGAAGCTAAATTTGTATAACGTATCCAAAAATCAACCTCCCAAGTCAATTATGAGGGGAGATATGAGGGTTTTTTCTTTTTTTGACTTTGAAAAAGGGCTGTTTTTTCACTGTTTCCTCACCAAAATGATCTGTGAAGTTGTAATTTTGTTTGTTTATTCAATAAGAGCTCTACAGGTGCTTTTTGGAAGTCCCGACCACTTCAGTTCCATTGCACTCCCCACATAGCTCCAAAAAGGGTGATTTTTTTGGTCGGGTTTTCTCATTTTTTGAGTTTTTCGAGTTCGTTTCTTGTATAACTCTCCTCCAAATAGAGTTGGGAGGCTGAAATTCTGTATGTATATTTAGTAAGGTCCCTAGATGTGCCTCTTGGTGGTCTCGACTTTTCAGTCCATTACACCCCCTCACAGTCTCAAATATGTGGATTTGTGGTCGATTTTTCCTATTTTTTGAGTTTGTTCTTCGTATAATTTCCCTTCAAATTGTGCTAAGAACTTGAAAATAGGTATGTACATTCAGTAGGAACCCATGAATGATAATGAAGGGTTTTGAAAAAGAGTTGTGAAAGTCCTGAGATGATTCTGAAGGATGTTGAATGATCATGAATAGTTTTCAAAAGGGGTTTGATGGTTCCGAGATGGTTCTGAAGCATGTTGAATGATCATGAGTGGTTTGAAAATGGTTATGATGGTTCTGAGATGGTTCTGATGGATGTTGAATGATCCTGAAAGGTTTGAAAAGGAATTTTAAGGTTCTAAGATGGTCTTTGTGAACGACACACCGCTGATTGTCACGGCCAACTGCACGAGATATCTGCGAATTCATGTGCGAATGGTTACTGACACCATTATCCAGTTCTTTCAAAACCATCAGCTAGAGCTGAATGTGAAGAAGACGGATGTCATTGTTGTAGAAAAGCGCACGATGAATGCACCACCCTACCAATTGGAGGCGTTGAAATCTGCAGGAGTGTTATGCTCAAGTACCTCGGAGTTATGCTTGACGACACCCTGTCCTGGTATCCAAACGTGAAGTACATCATCTCAGAACCATCAAAACCATCTTCAATACCCTTCGTGATCCTTCAGCACCCTTCTGCACGATCTTAGAACCATCGAAACCATCATCAAAACCTCTCTAAACCATCAAAACCCTTTTCAACACCCTTCATGATCATTCACTATCCTTCCAAACCATCTCAGAACCATCGAAACCCTTTCAAAAACCTTTCATGATTATTCAACATCGTTCAGAACAATTTCAGAACTATCACAGAACCATCGAAACTTTTAAAAAACCCTTCATGATAATTCAACATCCTTCAGAATCATCTCAGAACTTTCCACAACTCTTTTTCTAAACCCTTCCTGATCATTCAACATTTTTCAGAACCATCTCTAAACCATCTCAGAATCGTCAAAACCCTTTTAGAACCCCTAGATGTACCTTTTGGGGGTCTCGACTTATCAGCCTCATTCCAGCCCCTTACAGACCCAAATATGTGGTTTTTTTTCTTTTTTTTTTTATTTTGTTCCTCTTATAACTCCCCTCCAATTTCTGCTAGGAACTTGAAATGAGGTATGCACATTTAATAGAGGCCTTAGATGTGATTTTTCAGCCTCATTGTACTCCTTCACAGTCCTGAATTTGTGGTTTTTTGGTTGTTTTTTCGTGCTTTCGACTTGATTACAACACTATTATGACTTTTTAATAGCATGCTGCTAATAATATTTTGACACAGTTGTGGTACACTTCTGACAAAATTATGGCACTATTTTGACACACTTGTGACAGCTTCTGACACTACTTTGGCACATTTCTGACACAACTGTGACATATCTTTGACACAGTTCTAGAATATTCTGATTTGGATTCTGATGCATTGAAGTACAGGTATATCACAACTGAGCCAAAGCAGTGCTAAAATGGTGTCCGAAACATACCACAATTGTGTCAGAATGGTGCCATAGTGTTTTCAAAAGTGTGTCACTACTGAGTCAGATATGTATCATAATCAAGTCAAAAGCAAGTCAGATGTCATTAATATGACAATAGTGTACTGCGAAAACTTTACACTGTTGTCAGAAGCATGCCACTACGAAGTCACATATGTGTCATAATCAAGTCAGAAGCATTTCGTTATTATGTTAACAGTGTACCCTCATTGTTCCAATGCCTCATCAAATAAATGTTGCATCATTGTCAGGAACAAAAATTGAGTAATTGATGCCCTTTAGGTCTTCCTATACTAAAACTACCTTGTTAGATGAGTTAGTAACGATGTCGATTTTTACCCAAGAAGTCCCAAATTCAAATCTCACCACTGGTAAAAAAAGTAAAATTTTCGTAAGTTGATATAAACAAAAAAATAATTAATTGATTCCTAAAAATAGGTAGCCATTCAGCACAATGGAAAATGAAATATGTCAGAAACATGTCATTTTTACGACAAAAAGGTGTTATTTTTGCATCAGAAGTGGGTCATTATCGCGTCAAAAACATGCCACTGATGTGTCAAATACATGTCATTGATACGTCACATCAACGTCAAAGCCACGTCATAAGGAAGTCATTTTGGAGTCATCCTGGTGCTACTATTGCACCATTTCAATGTCACCGTCCACGAGTTTGGCAAATATTTAGTGATCTTTGATTGGCTGAAGCATTGTCAGAAGCGTGCCATTTTTGCTGTCAAAAGTCTTACGTCAGAACTGTAACATTTCCTGACACCATTAACACGACGGGATAGTTCTACGATATATTTTACTGTAGTACTGACTTTTGAATGGTATAAAAAAAGGCTAGAAATTTTAGGTACCCCTTACACGTATGTTAAAATATTCACCTTACATCTTTTCATAAATTTCACGAACCTATAATATATAGGTAATATTTTTCGTACTTACCTTCCTACTCGTATGCTCTACCAGTCGAGTCGATGAATCGAAAATGACTTATTTACAAAGTTGTAACCTTTCTCAGTTCGTCTTCCCGCTTGGATCCGTCTTTACTTCTAAAAAAAAGGTTAGTTACATCATTCATCATCAGTCTTCTTCTTACAAGTACATATATATTAAGTATAGCTCTACGTGTTGAGGAATACGTAATATCATCTCGAAATGAACCATATTAAAATATGTAGACATCTACCCTAATTTTTGATATAGGATATTTCATAAAATACCTAGCAGAAAAAAAATACAAGAGATTTACCTAGTGGCTTTTCGGTGACAGAAAAAGAGAAGCTAAAAATATGGTCGTTTATTGATTTTTTTATAGTTTTTAAAATTGCCAAAAGTGTAATTTTAATAGTCATTATATTGCCATAGAAGATGGAAAATGTAATGATGTTGATTTTATGGCGTAAAATCGGTTTAATAAAATTATTATTCGTTGAATTTTTACAGCCTAAAAGAGGTTAGATAGGAAGTGGGTAAGGTGTCTACCAATGATGATGATGAGTTTGGATAGAAGAATAGATCGTACTAGTTCCCCATATTCTCTGAAAAGAGAAAAAAAGCATCGTAAGCGATGCTTTTTCAGCCTGATTTTCATGACGTATTACAATCATGAGAATTGAAAAAAAAATGGCGAAGCATTAAATGTGGCTGAAAAGTCGAAACCCTCAAAAGGCCCATCAAGGGTCTCTGCAGACGAGCCTTACCTAATTTCGATTTCCTAGCACAATTTGGAGGGGAGTTATGCGTAGAACAAACTCAAAAAATAGGATAAACTGACCAAAAAACCTCATATTTGGTGCTGTGAGGGTTGTAATAGAGCTAAAAAAATGGAACACCCAAAAAGCATGGAGTCAATCTGTGAACTTGACTCCTGACTCTGGCTTGACTCGGGAATAATTGAGGATTCGGAGTCAAATACCTCGCTCTTGGACTGCAGACACTAGAACTAAAATATGATACTCATGTGCAGATCAGTGCAGTGAGGGGATTACACTAAATTCCAGTACCGAGTTATTGTAACGTTGAAATACCCCATTCGCCATCGCCATCGCCATGCTACTCATCTAGGACTCCTTCTGCATGTACATACTAAATTTCAACTTCGTAGCTCAATTTGGGAGGAAATTTTGCGAGGAACAAACTAAAAAATAAAAAAAAAACGATCAAAAAACTTCATATTTGGAGCTATAAGGAGGGTGTAATAGAGCTAAAAAGTTGGAACACCCAAAAGGCACATCTAAAGACTTCTACTAAATGTATATATCTAATTTCAAGTTGCTAACGCAGTTAGGAGGGGAGTTTTATGTGATGAACAAGTTCAAAAAATAAAAAAAACCTGCCAAAAAAACCACATATTTAAGGCTGTAAAGGGGTGAAAGGGACTGAAAAGTCATGACCCCCGAAAGGCATATCTACGGTCCCTACTTAATGTACATACCTAATTCTAACTTCCTAGTTCAATTTGGAGCGAAATTATGCGATGAACAAACTCAAAGAATAAGAAAAAACGGCCAAAAAACCACATATTCTGGACTGTAAAGGGCTGAAATAGGGCTAATAAGTCGAAGCTCTCAAAAGGCACATCTTGGGTCCCTACTGAATGTACATATCTAATTTCAAATTGCTAACTTAGTTAGGAGGGGATTATGCGATGAACAAACTCTAAAAATAAGAAAAACCGGTCGAAAAAACCACATATTTTTAGGGCTGTGAAGGGGTGAAAGGGGCTGAAAAGTCTAGAGCCTCCGAAAGGCCTCTACTTAATGTACATAGCTAATTCTAACTTCCTAGCTCAATTTGGAGAGGAATTATGTGAGGAACAAACTTAAAGAATAAGAAAAAACGGCAAAAAAACACATATTTGGGACTGTGAAGGGCTAAAATGGGGCTAATAAGTCGAGTCCCTTAAAAGGTACATTTTGGGTCCCTACTACATGTACATATCTAATTTCAAGTTGCTAACTCAGTTAGGAGGGGAGTTATGTGATAAGTGAACTAAAAATAAGAAAAACCGGTCAGAAAAACTACATATTTAGGGCTATGAAGGGGTGAGAGGGGCTGAAAAGTCGAGACCCCCCCCAGGCATATCTAGGGCCCCTGTTTAACGTACATAATTAATTCTAATTCCTAAGCTCAATTTGGAGCGGAATTCTGCGAGGAACAAACTCAAAGAATAAGAAAAAACGGCCAAAAACCACACATATTCAAGATTGTAAAGGGCTGAAATGGGGCTAATAAGTTGAGGCCCTCAAAAGGCACATCTTGAGTTCCTACTGAATATGTATACCTTTTTTCAAGTTCCTAGTTCAATTTCGAGGGGAATTATGCGTGGAACAAATTCAAAGAATAGGAAAAGCTAACCAAAAAACCACGGGGTGTAATAGAGCTAAAAAGTTGGAACACCCAAAAGGCGCATCTAAGACCCCTACTGAATGTACATACCAAATTTCAACGTGCTAGCTCAATTTGAAGGGGAGATGAGGAAAGAACACCCCTTTTTCGAAAAACCCTCAATATCACCCCTCCTAATTCACTTAGGAGTTTGATTTTTGGATATGTTATACAACTTTTGGTTTTCTATCAATTGGCTCAAAAACAGGCAAGTTTTTTGTTTTTGGGCCCTTAGCACCCACTCCCCCAAACTGAGGTAAATCTGAATTTTGACCCAAGGTCATCCTCACTCATATACACCTAATCCGCCTCCAAACTGAGCCAATTGACCGAATTGGAGCAATTTTGGTCGATATCGAGCAGAGTAAATGATTTTAATGTTCGGGAGAAAAAATAAATAAAAATAAATATCTGACATGGCTAAAAATCGTCTTAATGGTTTTCTAGGGCCTCAAAACGGATTTTGTTGTTTATATTCCCCCCTCCTTTCATCCGCCGTTGGTCGATAGACTGTAATGGTCTGGTTTTCATTGACAATATGACATAGAAAATTAGGCTAAAAATTTGAAAAGAGGCACCTATGTGTACCATTAAGTTTATATGAAGATATGAAGAAGAAAAGGGACACATTATAAATAGGTACCTACCAGAGAGCTTTTATACTCGAATAAAATAGCGTATAACAGATCGAGTTAAAGTACTACTTTTAACGGTATCGTTCCAACTACATTTTGATGTCTTTTTATGTGTACTTCTTCTTAAGGTATCTAGCTACCTAGCTATAATTTGTAATGGTGTTTTGCATGAATTTTATCGCTATTGTATATACGCTTGGTTGATATGCTGATTTACCTTGAACTTGGTGTCGTCTTTGGTGCCGGTGCGTTTATTTATTCGTGTAAATTTATGGCATTAATTAGATCAGGAAGTATCGAGCGTTTCAATTAACCCGAATTAATTATACTTTTCTCTATGTTTGTTTTCAGACTGCTGACACGATGATGGTGAAAAATGGTAAAATAGTAAACGACTTTCGCTTTTCACACCTGACACGACCTTACGCCTATATAAATGCTGGATAGAAAAGTTAGCAAGTTTTAAAGACTCCCGTGTACGAGCTACTAAGAAGTGAACTAAGTAGGTATAAGTACAACGTATAAGTTACTATAATATTTAAACCTATACCTACAAGCTTGCTGTAGGTAGGATATACTATGTATACGGTATACCTACTCCATAGTACACCGAATTTATATTCGACGGTGTGGTTGTTTCCCCGTACCTCCCACCCTACCACCGAATGTTTCCTTGTTTTAATCGAGCTCGTGTGAAACTTTGCAACTTTCATGCATTATGAACTGATGTGCGCACATAGGCGTTTATAAACCAATATGTTGAAAAAAAAAAAAAAAAAAATGGGGTAAAGGCTCGAGTCTAGGGCTAATTTATCGAGTAAAAATGTAGAACGCACGCGATAATTGTACGATACCTAACAATATTGTGTATTATAGCCTATTCGTAGTATCTGTAGTTTTCGCCGAGGAGACCTACATGTGTGTGTGTGTGTTGGTATTTTCATTTAAAAATGAGCATTTTATTTTATATTGTTTTTCTTGAGGGCGGGGATGGGGGGCTAGTATAGGCAAGCAATGTGAGTATCGATCTTAAAAAATGCTACATTCGGGGGTACATTTATTCTATAAATTTTATATTATACTTGCTACAATTATCGTTAGAATAGTGAAAATGTAAAAAATCAACTCTAAATGACCCACAGTATTGAAAAGAGACAAAAAAAATCTTCGCTCAAAGTCATCGAAAATTTGGTAAAAAATTTGATAAAAACTAGTAAAAAGTGGAGAAAACTGATCAAAAATTACAACAAAAAAAATGGGCGAAAATTGGCCAAAAATGTGGAAGAAATTGTTGAAAATCGTAAAAAATTAATAAAAATTTTGGCATAAATGGGTATAAAATGGCAACAAAAATTTTTAAATAAAAAAAAACAGATGAAAATTGCCTATAATATGAACAAAATTATTTAAAATCATCGGACATTGGGTAAACATTTGACAAAAATGGATGAAAATTACTTGAAAGATGAAAACAATCGTTAAAAATCATTGAAAATTGGTTAAAAATTTGACAAAAATGGTTTAAAAGTGCAAAACATCGATAAAAAAACCACGAAAAAATGTTGAAGGATGGTTGAAAATAGACCAAAAAGTGGGTAAAAAGTGCAAGAAACCGAAAAATGTTGAAAAACAGATAAAATTAGAGCTATGTATGGAAAAAAATCGGAAGTCATTGAAAATTGTGTAAAAAATTGACAAAGATGGATAAAAAGTGCAAAAATTTGATCTACAATGTGAAAAAAGTTGTTTAAAATCGTCGAAAATTGGATAAAAATGTGGCAAAATTGGGTTTAAAGTGCTAAAAAAATCACCAAAAATCAAGAAAAATAGGTGAAAATTGATCTAAAATATGAAACGACCGTTAAAAATCATCGAAAATTGGGTGAAAAATGCACAAAACCTATCAAATATCACGAAAAATGTTAAAAATAATTGAAAATTGACCTATGTTTGGGAAAAAATTTAATACCATCGAAAATTGGGTAAATAATTGACAAGAATGGATGAAATGAGCCAAAAATTGGTCAAAAATAACGGAAAAACGGTTGAAAATGAAAAAAGTCGTGTCAAAAAATCGCCAAAAATCAAGTGAAGGTAGGTAAAAAATGTCTTAAAATATGAAAAAACTCGTTGAAAATCATCGAACATTGGGTAAAAATTTGATAAAAATGGGTGAAAGTTGACCTAAAATGTGAAAAAATTCGTTAAAATTAATCGAAAATTAGGTAAAAAATGTGTAAAAAGTGGAAAAATCTATCAAAAACCATGAGAAACTATTGGGTTGGGCAAAAATTTGATGAAAATGGGTGAAACTTGACCTTAAATATGAAAAAATTTGTTAAAATTCATCGAAAATTTGGTAAAAAATTCATAAAAATGTGTAAATATTGCAAAAAATTGATCAAAATCCAACGATTTTTTCTTGTTGTATGAAAATTTTTACCCATTTTTCAACATTTTTCGTGATTTTTTATCAGTTTTTAGAACTTTTTACCCATTTTTGCCAAATTTTTACCCAATTTTTGAAAATTTTCAACGATTTTTTTTTAATTTTTGCGCAATTTTCAAGCATTTTTCAACATTTATCCGTAATTTTTTATCAATTTTTTGCACTTTTTACTCATTTTTGTCAAATTTTCACCAAGTTTTCACCAGTTTTTCGTAATTTTTGTTTAATTTTTTGCACTTATAACCCGCTTTTTTGTCAAATTTTTATCCAATTTTCGATAATTTTCAACGATCACTTTCATATTTTATGTTAATTTTCAACCATTTTGTCAAATTTTTACCTATTTATCGATTATTTTCAACTATTTTTTTCATGTTTTAGGTCAATTTTCACATACTTTTCAACATTTTTCGTAATTTTTGATGGATTTATTTACACTTTTTACCCATTTTTATCGAAATTTTACCTGATTTTGACCTGTTTTTCAACATTTTTTTCGCTTTTTACTCGTTTCTATCAAATTTTTACCCAATTTTCGATGATTTTTAACATTAATGTTCATATTTTAAGTTATTTTTCACCTTTTTTTAACATTTTTCATATATTTTCAATTTTTTTACTTTTCCCCGGTTTTACCGATTTTTTTACCTAATTTTCAATGTTTTTAAACACCGGAGTGTTTTTAAAAATTAAAAAAAAATTAGCTACCATATCATCAGCTGTTTTTTTAAGGAAAAATTTTTTGCTCTACTAAAAAGCGAATTACATTTTTCTTGAGACTCGAAAAAGTTGAGTTTTTTAGGTTGTTATCACCCTTTTTCGAATCATATCCTGATCTAGCTCGCCTCCAAGTTGGGCCAACAGGATGACATTTTAGTCTACGATCTAAATACAAAAAAGTGTTTATCCAGCAATCTTTTTTGAGTATCAAAAAAATGAGCTGCCAAAATGTCGATACTATCCACCTGATTCGGAAAAGTGGGGGGGGGGAGACCCTAAAAAGGTGATTTGGGGCACGTGGTTTGAACCAAAAAAATTGAACGGATTAGGGTTGAGGTACTTTCTCGATATCGAGATGTAATTTTTTCAGTTGCACTTTGCATAGCTGCATTCTATTGCACTTCAAGTGCTGTTTTATGCATTTTGGACGATTTTTGACAATGAAAAAGCTCTCTTATCTAAAATATAGGTGAGAACCAAAAAATACTCGTTAATTTAGTTGAATAAAACTATTTAAAGTCGATTTCCGCAAAATTGGCTGAAAAATTACTGCACAATGCGAAGCAATGAAAATAAACAGGTTGGTCACCTCACCCCCTCCCCCCAACCAAAATTAAGCCTTACAATACTTGCTCAAAAATAGCGATGTGATATATCAAATTAGATCAAAATTTCTCGCTAAATCCGAAAATCGTCATCATTTTTGATTTCGACCTCCCTCGATGAAGTTCTGCCCCCAAACTTGAATTGAGGAGGGGGCATTTTTTCGAATAAGGCGCATAGTATCGATATTTTGGCAGCTCATTTTTTTGGTTCTCAAAAAAGAACGCTGAATTCGATTTCTAGAGCACTTTTTGGTGTTTGGATTGTAGACTATTTGCTTCGTAGATTTAGTATGGATTTCTAGATGTTTATTTTTTGAGACCATTGACTTTTTAGCCTACTCAAAATTTTTTACAGCCTTACTGTAAAAATTTTTCGGTCTGTTTTTGTCGGTCTTCGAGTTATTTTTATTTTATTCGAATATTTATTCGCGAATTCGGAAATTTCTACGTAAAAAGCCCTCAAAATGTTATCAAATTTGTAATGTAAACATTCGTTTTGAATCTGTGTATTGCACTATTTTTGTTGCAACTTGACGATCTACGTAAATTTCAGAAACGTGTCCGAGTTGGTTGGAAACCTCGTTCGTAAATAGATGAGTCTGCAACATAATCTTTTTTTTTTTTTTTTTTTTCTAAATTGAATGATGGAACATGATAGGGAAAAAAATCCACCAGGGACGTGGTCTATTTCAAGCCAGAATCTAATTTCCTTCAAAAGCTTCCACTAAGTTATAAAAATCGAGCTGGCGGTAAAAATAGAGAGGTATAGTAGTGCGCACTCGTATATAGGTATAATGTTCAGCGAGTACCCTACATACAAGGTGTCATAAAAAATATAGGCCTACGTGATAAGATCTCGCTACGACGTCCATAAAATTTACTACATTTAGAAAAATTCCGCCGCAAAGTACAATGCTTTTCGTATATTATATAGGTACTTTGGATGCTTACGTGTGCGTATGATGAATTGCATTCGACGATACGATGGCGACGCGACGCACAATTTTTTCAGCATCCATTTGAAATCATTTTTTTTCATTAAATTACCCTCCTCCCCGCAGTCGTCTTTCTCGCTGATACACACACACATATATATATATATATATATATGTACGTGTACATATGCAATTTAATATAAAAGCTGCTATGAAAAATTGCCACATATCGTTCGCTTTTTAAGGCATTTTATTCTACACGTTGGCGTACGTATAGCTATGTAGGTAGGTCGGTAGATATCTCTATTATACTACCATCGAGATAGGCATTTTTTTTTTTTTTTTTCGCGGATGCTGAATATCAATGGCCATCATGCACATATATCTACTACAGATGATGATGGTAGAATATTTCTAGAACTATGTGTAGGGGGGAGGGGCGTTGTTGGTATTTTAGTTTGGCAAACGACGAAGTACATAGTACGTACTATACATATAGGTATCATATACCAGTAGAAAAATGCCCAGCTTGGGTTGGTATTTATTTGTGCCTCGGTGTCGGCTGTTCAAAGTTTTGCAATATAAAGCGACAAAGGGGTCCGGTTATGCGATTGTTTGAGCCATAAATGGTAATGAATTTTTATCGTTTTTGTCTCGTGGTTTGAATGGGAAAACAGGAAAAGCGGAGAAAGAGAGGATAAAATGCATTTTATATTTATGCAGTTTGCATTAATGGGAGTTTACCGCCTTCGATGTAACGACGCAGCAACTTTATCTGCTTTCGAGTACATAAAGTGTCGATTTTGAAATTTTAAGGAGCAATTTTATTATTCTTGTTTCGAGATTCGAGAGGTATTTTAAATGTTTAATGAGTTTTGTTTGAAAGATGGTGCTGTCTGAGGTTGACCGACGAAGGTTTCCAAAACTAATTGAAATATTACCTTGGCAGAGGGGGGAATGCAGAAGAGAAATTTTAATATACGTGGTCAAAATGGTATGTTTAGAAAGTCTTAGAGCTTCATTGTTTTTTCGATTATTCAAATGTTTCATTGAAAATCTACTCTTGGCTTTGTAAAACTTATTTTTAATTTTTTTTATAGCGTTTCTGATATTTTTTATCTGATTAAAAAATTAATTGTAAGGGAAAATGTGTTCATTTTTTTCAATTTTTTGGGTCAGTTTTCAAAAATTTTTCAACATTTTTTTTTATTTATATTTTCTACGTCATTTTGCGGTTTTTGTCAATTTTTCCATATTTTAAGGACTTTTTTAAAAAATTTTTACCTAGTTATCAACCATTTTTTTTTAATTTTTCTTTCATTTTAGTTGAATTTTTATGTTTTTCAACATATTATCTCAATATTGACATAAATTTCTATGTTTTAAGCATTTTTTTTCCAAATTTTTACATAGTTCCCAATTATTTTTTGCTATTGTTCTTTTATTTTAGACAAATTTTTGTATTTTTCAACATCTTCTCGCCGTTTCTGCAGAATTTTTTATGGACTGAGAATTTTTTTCATTTTTTGCTTAATTTTCAACAATTTTTCGTCACTTTTTCTTTAAATCGGATAAATTTTTATATTTTTTTAATTTTATTGCAATTTTGACCGAATTTTCTGTCCTATAATAATTTTTTGCCAAGTTTTCAATTATCAACATCAAAAGATGTTTAATAGCGGATTCTGGAAAAATTGTCAACAATTGACCGTCATCATTAAATGACGTTAGTGGACCGTCGACAATGTGACATTGCATTGACATCAGTGGACAGTTTTTATGGACTGGAATGACATCAGTGGATTTATTTTATGAAGGTTTGATTTTATGATTTTATGTTGAAATGTTGAAGAAAATTAGAGATGTTTGAAGTTGACTTGTCAAAGCAGTGGACCTTGACCTTAAATCGATTTCATGATTTTGAGTTGAAATGTCATCATCCGTTGACCTTGACTCTGGATTGATTTTAAGATTTCAAGTTGAAATGTTGAGGAGAATTAGTTGACCTTGACCTCGGTTGATTTTATTATCGCAAGTTGAAACGTTGAGGAGAATTAAAGATATTTAAAGTTCACCCGTAAATAGTTGACCTTAACCTCGGATTGATTTCATGATTTTAAGCTGAAATGTTGAAGAAAATTAAAGATGTCCTTAGCCCTAAAAAGTAGCAAGTATTAAGTAAAAAAAATAAGAAAAAAAAATTGTGCCAAAAATATCAAAACATTTATTCTTTTGATGTTAACTCTTTGCATGCAAAGAGTTTTAAGTATTTTTTATCGTTTTTTTCTCATTTTAGGGGATTTTACATGTTTATTTGAACACTTTTTTTCCAATTATTGGTAAACTTTATGTACTTTGAATCATTTTTCACAATTTTTTTATTTATGTACAACAATTTCTCGAAATTTTTCTCTCATTTAAAAAAAATTTTTAAATATTTTTTTGACATTTTTCCGCAGTTTTTACATAACTTTTAGTTTTTTTGTCAATTTTTTTCAATTCTTTTCTCAGTTGTTTATAATTGTTAGCAATTTGTAGCTTGATTTTATATGAGGTGGGGCGTACCCACAAAATCCATTTAGGGGTCCTAAACGACCATTACTATCATTTTTGGCCATGTCAGATATTAACATCGAAAGTAACATCGAAAGATATTTAACAGCACATTCTGGAAAAATCGTCAATAATTGACTGTCATCGTCAGAAGACATTAATGGACCGTTGTCATCATTGGACTTACATCAGTGGACAGATTTTTATGGCCTGGAATGACATCAGTGGACTTACTTTATGAAGGATTGATTTTATGATTTTAAGTTGAAATGTTGAGGAAAATTAGAGATGTTATTAGTGGATCATCAACAGTGTGACGTCATCGCTGGACTTACATCAGTGGACAGATTTTTATAACCTGGAATGACACCAGTGGACTTATTTTATGAAGGATTAAATCTATGATTTCAAGTTGAAATGTTGAAGAAAATTAGAGATGTTTGAAGTTGTCTCGTCAAAGCAATGGACCTTGACCTTAAATCAATTTTATAAGTTTGAGTTGAAAAGTCGTCATCCGTTGACCCGTCAACATTTGAACCTTGACCACGGATGAATTTATAATTTCAAATTGAAATGTTGAAGAAAATTAAAGATTTTTAAAGTTGACCCATAAACAGTTGACCTTGACTGTGAATTAATTTTAAGATTTCAAGCTAAAATGTTGAGGAAAATTAGTGACATTTAAAATATTGAAACTTTCACTCTTTCGATTTTTACCCTTTTGCGTGCAAAAAGTCGATTTTCTATGTCATATTATGTCAGTGAAAAGAAGACTACTCTGGTCTACCAACCTTGGTTGCATGAGGGGGGAGCGATATCAACAAAATCCGTTTTGGGCTCTTAGAACACCGTTACGACTATTTTTGGCCATGTCACATGTTTGTTTTTATTTTTAGCCTGATTTTCTATGTCATATTGTCAATGAAAACCAGGCTATCCGATCTATGGTGGATGAAGGGAGATGATCCGTTTTGGGGACCTAGTACGACAATGAGACCATTTTTGGTCGCGTTAGATATTTATTTGTATTTTAATTTTTGCCCCCGAAATTGAAAATTTACGTGCTTAGCTTGATACTTACCGAACTCGATCAAATTTGAGAAACAAGCTTCGATGGACGGCGGATTAGATGTTGTAGATTCAGAATGACCTCGGGGTCAAAATTCAGTTTCGCTCATGTTCGAGGGAAGGGGTGCGGAGGGGACAGTTTCCTGGATCAGCCTGTTCCTCTTCTATCTTTCCTCCAAATTCAGCTAGGAAGTTGAAATTTGGCACCTTTTGGTGGTCTCGATTATTTTGCAGCTTTTCACAATCCCAAAAATGTAGTTTTTTGATCGGTTTTCTTCATTTTTTGAATTTGTTGCTCGCATATCTCTCGCCCATCCCTTCCAAATTGGGCTGGAAAGTTGAAATTTAGTATGTGATTTTTAAATCACATAATCGTTAGTCTTCCGGTTTCGTGTAAAACGCCTCTTTCTGATCCTGATTTATTTTTCTTATCCATAATATTTTGTTAGGATGAAGAACGAAAGATTATGTAACTTTTTTAGTGCAGTTTTTTTTTTTTTACTACGGTACCCTAAAATCATAAATTTTGCAAACATGTGCCAAAATTTGATTCCCTCTTCGCATCGCATAGAATATTCAGGCAATTAAAATATAAGTGTAGTTCTTTGAGGTAGGCATTTCTGAAAGCTATTTAAAATGTTATCTATTTTTATACGAGTGAAGATGAACAAAACCAATTGATAATTCTATTACATTACTTATTTATTACATTGTTACAGGCTCTTAAAATCTTTTTATCTGAAATATATACTCGTATTTAGAACTGTAGTTCCTTCAACAACCTTGTAATACCATATGCCAGTGTATTTCAACATTCACACGTATTATTTGTATGCCTACAAGTAGGTAATATACGTATTAAATAAGCATATCGTTCACGTATAGTTACATGCAGATCTACCTACCTAGTACCTACCTACCTACATAATTCGGTGTATAAAATCAAAGAAAAAATATGGCCCTTAAGCTGATGTACTTATACTTACGTACTACAAAAGCAAAATTAATCCTTCAAAGTACACACTACACACCGCGCACTTGTACTTACCTACCTGTATTTTTCGACAAAGATGTACATCTATATACGCTACGCAGTTAGGAGTAAAAGTATAATATTCAAGGTGAAAATATTTTCATATCATTTTCATCGTAATTTGTATAGTGTAGCTTTAGAACGCTTTCAGCTTTCGTTATTTTTGAAATTTCAAAGTACATGTTTCAACGCGATAAACATCTGTACTTTGTTGGTACCTACACCTACTTACCTATGATTACAAAGTGAATATATTTCACGGTTTTAGTCGACAATGATTTTCCATTCGTTCACTTGTTTTTACACAGTTCAACCTATACACTTCTAACGAACAGAAAATTTATATAATAATACAAAAATTATACTGCATAATTAAATTTATGCATAGGATTACGAAAGTTTGATCAAATATACAGTACTATGCATATCGTTGTTGGAGCCTGGAGGCTCATGTTTTACTCGTGTTTTCGGTGCCAAAGAGTATCCTCCCTTTTGAATCAGGAATTTTTGTAATCAACTGTCACATTTGTACTTATTTTTGGATAACCTTGAAAAATTATTTTGAGCCTGAAAATCACCCGCACTCCCTGCATCATTACCAAGGTGGAGTGAAAAAACATACCTTGGATTTTGACCAAACTCACGTGGGTGCTTGACTTCAAGTTAAAACCCCACCATACAAAATTTTGTGCTTCTAGCTGAAAGGGGATGGGGGTGGAGCTTATGAGTCCTCAAAGTAGGTTCAGTTTCGAAAAAAAGAAGCGTTGTTTTTCGTCATTTACACCCCCTGAAAATGGACTCAAATTAATTACTAACTTCTTTAATATGCACATCATTGTTTTCTCTTTATTTCAATTTCGGAATATATATAATTTTTTTGAAAAAATTTCTTAGATAATTTTAATACCTTTGAAACTTAGAATTTTCATTGTTTGAGAGCAAGGGCTGCTTTTCTTCAAAATCTGGATGAGACGCTTCATAAGATGCGTTAATAAAAGTACCTCTTTTGAGGTTTCCAAACTGGTGTTTTCTAGAAAATTGGCACATTTCTCATTCAGTCAGCCTGTTTAAGACATTATCTTCGGTTACGTCATGTTTATATCAATTTTCAAAAGACGCTTTGTTTGTTAATGTTTTCAATGAAATAGTAAAAAAGGATCATCGCTTTGCAATGCTTTTGCTGTCTAATTTTTGAGGAATATTGAAGTTGTACGAAATGTTAGTAGTTTAAACTCGCCAAACAGCGTATCCCAGACTTATACAAAAATCTACATGCAAAATTTTAACATAACACCTTATAAAACAATTTGAGAGGGAGGTATGCAAGGGAAAAACTCAAAAATTAGCAAAAACTACACAAAGAAACTACTTTTTTGGAGATGTGAGCAAAGTACAGTAAGGCTGAATAGTCAAAGTACTCAGAAGTAACTTTTAGAACCCTTAATGAATTTAAATACTAAATTTCAACTGTCTAGCTTAATTTGGAGTGGAGAATGTGTGGGACAAACTAGAAAAAAGACAAAAATCGAATCTGAAAACTTGACTCAAAATCATTTTTTTGGGGTTAGAATGGGATGCCATGGCCTAAAATATTGAAAACTGTGAAGAGCTCATCCAGAACATTTGCTAAGTCTACATTCTGAAATTCAGACTCTCAAATCAATTGGAACGGAAAGAAGGAAGGAAGGAAGGAAAGAAGGCAAGAAGGAAAGAAGAAAGGAAGGAAAGAAGGCAAGAAGGAAAGAAGGAAGGAAGACAAGAAGGAAGGAAGGAAGGAAGGAAGAAAGGAAAGAAGGCAAGAAGGAAAGAAGGAAGGAATGAAAGAAGGCAAGAAGGAAAGAAGGAAGGAAGGAAGGAAGGAAGGAAGGAAGGAAGGAAGGAAAGAAGGCAAGAAGGAAAGAAGGAAGGAAGGAAAGAAGGCAAGAAGGAAAGAAGGAAAGAAGGAAGGAAGGAAAGAAGACTGGAAGGAGGGGGAGGGGGAGGGAGGGAGGAAAGAATGGAGGGATGGTTATGAAAGTAATACAAGGAATTGACTTTTTTCAAGGTCAGAAAGGGCGTATAAGAAAACCTCTATATTTCCCTTCCTAATTGACCTAAGAGGCTGATTTTTGGATATACGAGTATTGTACAGTTTGATTCTCTATCGTTTGCTTCATAAATGAATGATTTTGGTAATTGTTTCCTCTCAGCACCCGCTCCCTAAAATTTGAACATGACTGAATTTTGGCCCAAGATCATCCTCCCACTTATCTGCATTTAGTCGAGAAGATGATTTTAGTGCTTGGTAAAAAAAAAACGGTCGCTTCAGCCTGATTCTTAGTAAATGTACATACCAAATTTCCACTTCGTGGCCCTAGTTGGAGGGGAGTCATGCGAGGAACAAACTCAAAAAAACGAGAAAAAACGACCAAAAAACGTATTATTGGGACTGCGAGGGGATGCAATGAAGCTGAAAAGTCGAGACCCTCAAGAAGCATATCTACCCCCCCCCCCATTTAATGTACATATCAAATTTCAATTTACTAGCTCAACTTGGTGCGG
>FIZR01031798.1:0-10078 GCA_900060175.1 Ferrisia virgata | reverse complement strand
GGGGGGGGGGGGGGGAGGGAGGATAATCAAAGAAATCCGTTTTGGGGTCCTGGAAGACCATTACGACGATTTTTAATCATGTCAAATATTTATTTTATTTTTATTTTTTTCTCGAACATGAAAATTATTTAACCGGCTCAATACCGACCAAAATCGCTCTAATTAGGTCAATCGGCTCAGTTTGGCGACGGATTAGATACACATGAGTGGGGACGACCTTGGGTCAAAATTCAGTCAAGTCGTAATTTGGGGGAGGGGGTGCTAAGGGACCAAAACCGCAAAAATTTGTGCTTTTTTGGTTAATCAATAGACAATCCAAAGTTATAGAATATACCAAAAAATCAGCCTCCTGAGGAAGGGTTTTACCCTTTTTGACCTTGGAAAAGGGCTGTTCTTCCCCTATCTCCCACCAAATTCAGCTAGGAAGTTGAATTTTGGTATGTACATTTAGTAGGGGCCCTAGACGTACCTTTTGAGGGTCTCGACTTTTCAGTCCCATTTCACTCCTTCATAGCTCCAAATATGTGGTTTTTTTGGTCTTTTTTTCTTATTTTTTAAATTTGCTCCTCTCCTCCAAATTGAGCTGGGTAGTTGAAATTAGGTAACTTAATGGAGACCTTAGATGTGCCTTTTGGGAGGCTCGACTTTTTTTGCCCCATTGAATGCTTCCTACTCGCAATGTTTTTTTTTCAATTCTCATGATTGTAATGTGTCACAAAAATCAGGCCGAAGCGATGCTTTTTTTTCCATTTTTGGATCTTTTCATTTTTTTTTTTTTTTCGGAACTAGTTAGATCGTTAAAAGCTTCAAAATACTCAAATAAAAAAGATGCATCGCATTGGATTGCTTTTTGAGCTTGATTTTCGTAAAGTAAAAAACAAATATGCGAATTGTTCATTCATGAAATGAAAAAAAGGAGAGATCTATATGATGTTTTTTCTTGAACAGCGGGGGGGGGGTGCAGGTAGATATTGAAGCGAATAGTTCTACCCCTCCCCCTCTCCCCTCCAGAAAGGCACATCTAGGACCCTCAACTCTCTGGCTCCATCAGGAGGGGAGTTATGCGGCCCACGAACTTGAAAAATGAGAAAAAATGACCCAAAACAAACATTTTTGGAGCTGTGTTGTAGGTGTGCTGTTGGGATGAAAAGTTGAAACCCTCTAAAAATGCATCTACTACCCTATTATATGTATGTACCAAATTTCAACCTCCTTGCTCAGTTTGGAGTCGAGTTAGGCGTACCAAAAACTAGAAAAATAAGAAGAAAAACCTACGAAAAACTGCATTTTTGGGACTGTAAAAGGGTGCAGTTGGGCTAAAGAGTCGAAAACTACAAAAAACTCATCTAGGACTTCTTCTAAATCTACGTGTTAATTTGAAGGCGAGATTTGGGTAGAATAGCCTTTTTTCCAGATCTGAAAAGAAAAAAAAGAAGAACATTTCTCCCCTCCTAATCGACGTAGGAGGTTGATTTTTGGATATTTTATTCAACTTTTGATTCTCTATCGGTCGGCGTGAAAACAAGCTATTTTAATAATTTCAGCTTTTCAGTACCCTCTGCCCCGAATATTGACCCAAGGTTTTCTGCGCTGTGAAATATCCTACTGCTGAAATTTAACCAATTTTGTTCTGTATCCAAAATGAGCGAATGATTTTTAGTTTCGATAAAAGTAAAACAAATGAATATCTGACGTGGCCTAAACTAGTCTCAATGCTGCTATTCAAGGATACCTGAAAAAATTCCAAATATTCGGGCTTCTGTATCAGTTTTTTTTTCCAAACTCTTGAAACAAATTTAGACAGTTGGTTAAAAAGTTAAATTGCGAGGCTTTTGAAGCATTTCTTTTTTTTTTTCTTCATCTACATTTCAAGGAGACGGTTGCCTTATTAATATTCATTTTTCACGGTACCTACCAAATTTTTGTCACTGTGTAAAGTACCTGCCTAGTTGATAACTCATTTAATATGCGTGATGGATGAAATTTGCACTCGACTAATTTTTCAAACCAATACCAATACCAATGCTGTGACTATGGGTAGAGTGCGTTGCATACAAATTCCATTCAACTTGTAAGATACTGAAAATGCGTCATTTTCTCGAATACCTGCAGAAGTTAAAACCAATATTATATCGGTTTTATGCACCTACTTGGACCGATTTGAAAAGGTAAAATAATTAATAAGAGCGACGATAATGGATGTACACACGACATATATACCATACATTGTCCATTGTCCAAGCCAATACATACAGTGTACAATATATGTACATTTGTAGCAGCATTCGTGTATCGTCATTTCGTCGACGAATTGATTTACAATAAATACAACAGTACATGGGAGTATTTACGACAACCAACGAGTATAATATGTAGCTGCTGATCGTGTAACGAAAAAAAATATATATATATATATATGTGTGTACAAAAATACGTTGAAAAAAAATTGAAAGCTGGGATTTTTTATTCGCGCGTCGCCTTTTTATTACCTCATTATCGTTAACGACGGCGACGTATAAGTTGCGAAAAGTATATATAGCGATTCGAAGGAGTAACATTTTTAAGGGTTGCCGAACGAATGGAAAAGATAAGACGAAAACGCGCGCCATAAATACGACATGGTGTGTCGTGCCCGAACCAAGGCAGGGAGGGGGTAACGGTGGCAGAATAAAAACTAAAATTAGAAAGAAAATCTTTACTCCGGACGAAATTTCTGTTAGAGGAAAAGTTAGTGTGCACTGTGCACTCGCAGACGAGCTCGTTTCAAGTTTTTGATTGAGAATAATGAGTGTTTTAATTTTTTTATGATTCTTATATATTTATACTTTATATTATACGTATGTACTTATTGTACATGGTATCTGTGTGCATGGTTTTTACGTCCAAGATGGGATGGTCGTATGAAGTATAAAGGCTGCTGTTGCTGGGAGAGAGGGTGCGAGATGTGAAGGTACATAGATATTGAAGTATGTATACATATGGAACGAAATGAGAAAGAAGACAAGTCTCGTGTACGTACTACATATACTCGCACCTACGTTTGTGTATTTGTGTAAGTGTATGTATTATATAGGATATGATAACAATAATAGACACTTATTAAAGAACAGTGACAAGCGCTGAGTAATTTGTTAGTCGTGTGGGAGATGGGTATACTACATATATACACTACTTTGTATACGTATATATATATAGATATACTCGTGTTTGGAAAAACCATCATCATACTTATACTCGTGTAAATATCTGTATCTGTGAGACGGGTTCACTCGCACACTGGCACACACACACACACACACACACAGTATTATATGTGTATACTGGTATGGTATACTGTTTCGGTGGTATACGGATGGATAGATTAATAAGAAGGGCGTCGCAAAGTGCGAAGAGAGAACGTCAAGAGGTGGCTTCACCACCACAGTCTGAGGCTGGCTGCAGTAGCGCGCCGGTGGTAGTTGTTAACAAAAACCATATTACGGCGGTTAGTTTTGTAAG
Source organism: Ferrisia virgata (assembly GCA_900060175.1). Taxonomy (NCBI): domain Eukaryota; kingdom Metazoa; phylum Arthropoda; class Insecta; order Hemiptera; family Pseudococcidae; genus Ferrisia; species Ferrisia virgata. The sequence continues at coordinate 6,580 of FIZR01031798.1, read as the reverse complement.
CGCGTGCGGTGTTGCGATGCTTTTCGACGTGTAATTTTTCTCGATTTTTCCTTCACAACTAGCGGCGGATTTTTGTTTTTTTTTTTTTTTTCATATCATTTTTTCAAAAAAGTTCGCGGCTGGCGGCTTGGTTTTTCTCGGTGCACGTTGATAATATTTCGAATGTGTATTTTTTTTTTCGCCTCCTATCGGTCCCAGTGATGGTGGTTTCATCGGCGTGGTTTGATCGTCGTACGGATATAGATAAATGTAAGTACACAGCAGAGGGATGAGCTTGGAATTATTTTGAAGAGGGTGAAAAGTTTGACTTTAGATTAAGTCGCATTGGTGTCACAGTGTTGTGTGGTGTAATGTAAAGTGTATAGTTTAGTATTGTAATGAGACGAAAAAGGGCAAGTTTTGCTTTTAATAGGTTATTTTGTACTTGTAGGTACTTTGTTTGTAGGGATAGTTTATTTTTGTTAATTTGTAAAATTTTTATATTCTTATGGATCGTAAAAATTGAAAATGATTTGTTTTTAGCTTAGAAATTACTCTATTGTGTTTGTGAACCTAATGCCGGCAGCCGGTTTGTATTTTGAGATGATTTTCTGGTGTAAAGATTCGTATAAATGAATGATTATACAACGAAATTTACATCCAGTCGTCAGCTTCGTTGAATTGGACGTTTTAACAGCTGTTGTTCGTTCTTCCTTCAGAATGCCTCTTGAAAGAATAATACACGTGGAAAATTTCGAACTCAAACTATAAACAATCGAACTAGTAATTTCTTCCCTTTCCCCCCCCCCTCCTTGTGGGATTTTGATGAGATATTTTGAGCCCTGAGACAAACAATGGCATTTGGGATCCTTTCATTACTTACCTTTTTTCCTTATGGAAAAATTTTGTCCCCTTTTATTGACCAATTAAATTGGCTGAAATGTGTCAGTTTTTTAGTTTTCGACCTTAAGCGAGGCTATAAAAGCTGAAATTGAAAATTCAAACTGAAACTGAAATATAGAAATGGTATAAAAGTTCAAAAACCAAATTTGCAAACTGAAATTGAGAAGGAAAAAATTGAAACTGAAATTTTGTAGATGAAACTGTAGGGTACGGTTGAAATAAAAATTTGAAACTGAAACTAAAATGCAAAAAACTGAAACTGAAATTTTTAATTTAAAAAAATGTAGGATCAAATAAAAAATTTAGAAAATGAAACAAAATGTGAAATTCAAATGAATGTTCAGAATCTAAAATTTGGAAATTGAAACTACAATATAAAAAATTGAAAGTGAAATTTTAGAACTGAAACAAATATAAAATAGAAGAGAACATTCAAAAATTGAAAACTGAAACTACAAAACTGAAACTGAAATAAATGTGGAACCTATTCAGAAACTAAAATTTGGAAACAATACAAAAAATTGAAACTGAAATTTTAGAACTGAAATAAGTTTAAAATTAAAACGAAAATTCAAAAATTGAAAGCAAGAACTAAGAACTAAAATTGAAATAAATGTGGGGCCTAAATGAAAATTCAAAAACTAAAATTTGGATGCTGAACCCATGATACAAAAAATTGGAACTGAAATTTTAAAACTTGAACTGAAGTATAGAATCGAAGTAAAAATTAAAAACTGAAACTAAAATGCGAAAAACTAAAACTGAAATTTTAAAACTGATCCAGCATAGAATGAGAAAAAATTCAAAAATTCAAAGCTGAAACTAAAAACTGAAATTAAAACAAAACGTCAAATCTAAATAAAAATTTGGAAACTAAACCCACAATACAAAAAAATCAAACTGAAACTGAAACATAGAATCGAAATGAAAATTCAAAACCAAGACTAGAAACTGAAACTAAAATGCAGAAAATTGGAACTAAAATTTAGAAACTTGAAACAAATGTTGAATTATTATGAAAATTTAGAAATTGGAAACTAAAACTGAAATGTAGAACGATTGAAATTGAAACTGGAACATTGGAACAAAATAGAAATTTAGAACTTAAAATTGAAATGCAAACGCAAATATTGAAACTTGAACATAGAATTGAGGTAAAAAAAATGGGAACCAAAAATTGAAAACTGAAACTGCAATACCAAAAATTGAAAATAAAATTTCAAAACTTGAACTGAAATATCAAATCAAAATGAAAATTCGAAACTCAAACCAGAAACTGAAACTAAAGCTTAAAATTTAAAAAGTTGAAACTAAAATACAGACTCAGAATAAAAATTTATGAGCTTAAATTGAAAACTAAAACTGAAATTTTGAAACTGACATAAATGTTAAATTAATATGAAAATTTAGAAATTAAAAACTTAAAACTGAAATATAGAACGACTGAAATTGAAACTGGAACATTGGAACAAAATAGATGCAACTGCAAACATTGAAACTTGAACGTAGAATTGAGGTAAAAAAATTTAGAACCAAAAATTGGAAACTGAAACTGAAGCGGAACCACTCAAGTGCCAAAAACTAAACTGAAAAGTAAACAGTTGAAGCTGAAAAGTAGAATTAATATAAAAAGTCAGATCCCAATATTGGAAAGTGGAACTGAAATGCCAAAAATTGAAATACTCAATTGGGTTTAATTTTAGTTTTGATTTCATATTCTGCAGCATTATTACATTAATTTATCAAAAAATTTAAAAAAAATATGACATTAAATCATATTTAGTCAGAATAGTAAAATTGAAACAGAATTGACTGAATTTTTTTTCTAGTTTTACTACTTCACCCTTAAGAACACCTTGAAACCGAGAGTAATATCTCCCCCTCTCCTAGCACCCTACACGGATCTCGATGACCCCTATCTTTCTCACATAAGGAAATCATGCTTGTAGCCTACAATTTTTTCATGTGTCCTTAGGAAAGGGTGGGGGGGGGGTTGGCTAAGTCATATGTACTTCGCTACGCATATTCGATGAAAATCAGCCAATACCACTGATTGTAGAATTTGTAACTGGTTTGTCTGCATCTTGATTTTTTTGATCATATTGTCATGATTTTTATTATTATTATTTTTTTTTGCAAGTTTTTTGATTGTGTCAACTCATTTTCAAATCTCTCCATCTTCCTTTCAGGAACCAACCTGTTGCATTTTCAGTGAATTTCTTAAAACTTTCCAACTCTAGATGCTTTTGAAGCATATTCACGCACCTTTTTTTCGTCAATATAAGGATATGACTTTGACGTACAGTAAAATTAATTTTAATCAATTTTTAATAATTTTGACGATATTTATGTACACGGAGCTATAATCATCAGCATAATGTAATCACCTCTCCGTACCATTCTGTCTTTCTTTATCATTATTATTATAAGCTTTAATTACGTTTCTACTGCAAGCTTCATATTATTCATTTAGTATCTCCAACATATCAACCGTATACATTCACATCATTATCATCATCATCGTTTTAAAACTATCAACAAAAAAATGTAGAAAATACTTTTCAAGCCTCAATTCACTTTACCTTTTGTTGTACGCAACTGGCAACGTAGGTAGCTAAGCTAGGTACATTTCAACATAGGTAGAGAGGTACGTGTAGATATGGCATCGAATACGTACAAGTTCGCGTTAAGGAAAAATTCATCAAAATGAATCGATTTAATGTCTACGTTGATTTTGAAATCTGTCCGTTGCACAATATTAATGACACGTAGCGTAGGTTTGTGTATCGGGCGACAAACGAATGTCCCTGTCCGTTTATTACAGTCACAGTAGTCACAGTGAGTGTCGATTATTCGTCTACCTTATACATAGACATACACTACACACTCACACTAACATACCTTACTACACACATTGTCGAAAAATCGACAGCCATTAATAGAAATCATATATAATATACGAATACCTGGCTCGGTCGCTATTTGGGCCAAAAAAAAAAAAATAATAATAATAAATAATGAAACAGAGCGAATACGAAAGAAAAATCATTCAGAGGAGAAAACTCGCAAAGGAGAGAATATCGTGGGCTCGTCGTGGTCGTAGTACATTGTATATATAGATACAGATAGGTAGGTCTAGGTAGTACAGCATCCTTTACCATACAAAACCATGATAATGTTGATGATGTTGATGATGATGATGATGATGATGACAGCGGCGAATTTACACGTATTGTATACCTATACATATTACATACATATACATATATAGAAAACGCGAACGATTTTCTACCACCGCGGTCCCGAAGGGAATGACGGATAGATTTCGGCTGGAAACATCATTAATTTTTTCCGTCTCTCTTTTCTTACTTCTCGTACGCTCGAAGGTTGAAATCGGGGCAAAAGTAGTGTAAAGCGACGACGTGCTGCAACGATGAAAAGTCGGCACGGCACCTTTCAAAATCGTCACTCTTGTGTAAAGTGTTGTCAATCTTTGTAAAGTCAAAAATGAGAGGAAAAAAACGTAAGGTGTTCGGTTCCCTTTTTTTTTTTCTGCATGGGTAGGTAGACTAGGTACACGTTTACGTCGGTATTGGAAGACTTTTTCTTGGTTTAAATTGTACGAGCTTTTTTTTTTTTTTTGGCATTGGCAGATTGGTGCTTTTGTGCGAACGAGTAAAAAAAAAAAATGGAACGTGGAAGAAAATTGGTTTCGTAACGATTCAAAGTAGATGTGTATGCTTATGAGTAATCTATGCCTATGCTAGGTACCTATAATTCGTTTAAGTGAATTCGATAGATTAGGCTGATGCATTATTCCTTTAACGAAGGAAAAATTCTTTAAAACACGAGATTTATCGACGAACGAATCTACAGATGGGTTGTTTTTGACTGAAATCAATATATCCTCGTTTTCCGATTGCATTTATTAAGATATCGATTTTTGTGACACGTATCCCAAAGTTATTTGGATTCGAGAGATTTTTCAGTTTCTACTCCTCGCTTCTCATCCACAAAATTTTTGATACACAAGAGCTTTTATGCAAAACTAGCACCATTCTAATCACATCTCAGCGCCGCCGAATCAAAACTAATGACCGAATGTGAACACAGATGTATTTGTTAGATTTTGAGCCAAGGGTCCAATTGAAAACCAGTTTGCTGTCGTAAATTACTCCATTCGGCTAAAAGTAGGTTTCCTAGCGAGGTTTTTCACTTTCATACCACTTGCGAGGTTTATAAATTTAATCCCTGGAAGGGGAAAGGGGCATAATGAAGTAAAACCCTGACATAAATTAAAATCCTCCCATATTAGAGGTCTTACTAAAAATTGTTGTTGTGGAAAAAAGGCTTTGAGAGGGAGGCGGCACGAGGATAGCTAAAACTTTATATTTCTTTAACCGCGGTGTTCTGGGCGAATACTGCCCCCATCAGGATATATAGATGCCGAAATGAAAATCTGATTTCATATTCGTGTTCAAGGGGCTCGATTTATGTGAAAATGACACCAATATCATGAAAGTATCTATGAACCCAAAAGGTGGGCGAGGGGGTTCTTCTAAGATCCAACGGAGTCCTCGAGGGAGTTTTGCTTTTCAGTTACGATTTGATGGCTATTATGATCCATCGACCTTGGGCGAATGAGTGGCGGAATATCAACAAAATCCGTTTTGGAGTCCTGGAAGACCATTACGACCATTTTTAGCCATGTCACATACACTTTCCATGTGTAAAAAAAAAACACAGCATCGCAAATTGAATCATTTTTGATCATTTTGGAGCGTCAAGTCGAATTTTAACATTGAAAGATGTTTAATAGCGCATTCTGGAAACATTGTCAACAAATGGCCGTCATCATCGGATGACATTAGCGGACCATCAAAAGTGTGACGCCATCATTGGACTGACTTTTATAGCCTGGAATGACATCAGTAGACTTACTTTATGAAGGACTTATTTTATGAAGGATTGATTTTATGATTTCAAGTTGAAATGTTGAGGAAAATTAGAGATGTGACATCAGTGGACTTATTTTAATGAAGGATTAATCAAGTTGAAATGTTGAAGAAAATTAGAGATATTATTAGTGGACTGTCAGCAGTGTGACATCATCATTGAACCGGCATCCGTGGACTTATTTTAATGAAGGATTAATTTTATGATTCAAGTTGAAACGTTGAAGAAAATTAGAGATATTATTAGTGGGCCGCCAGCAGAGGACTTATTTTATGAAGGATTGGTTTTATGATTTCACTCTGAAATGTTGAAGAAAAATGGGAGATGTTCTTAGTGGACTGTCAGAAGTGTGACATCGTCATTAGACTAACATCAGTGGACTTATTTCATGAAGGATTGGTTTTATGATTTCACGTTGAAATGTTGAGGAAAATTAGAGATATTAGTGGACTGCCAGCAGAGGACTTATTTTATGGAGGATTGGTTTTATGATTTCACTCTGAAATGTTGAAGAAAATAAGAGATGTTATTAGTGGACCGTCAGAAATGTGACATCGTCATGAGACTAACATCAGTGGACTTATTTCATGAAGGATTGGTTTTATGATTTCAAGTTAAAATGTTGAAGAAAGTTAGAGATATTATTAGTGGACCGTCAGAAGTGTGACATCGTCATTAGACTAACATCAGTGGACTTATTTCATGAAGGATTGATTTTATGATTTCAAGTTGAAATGTTGAG
>FIZR01031792.1:21776-42272 GCA_900060175.1 Ferrisia virgata | reverse complement strand
CTCCATCATAGTGAGATATTCGCTCCCTTTCCAATTTTCTATTCTTTCTGCCGAACTTTTTGCAATAAAATTGGTCATTGACCAGATCGCCTCAGAAAACTCACATTCTCAATATCTAATCTGCTCTGACTCACTGAACGCTATCCTATGCCTACAGAAATTCCACGAAATCTCACAACATCCTATCGCCAAAGAAATCGTTCGCGCACTTTGTTCGGTAAAGTCTAGTGTCGTATTTTCGTGGATTCCTTCGCATATCGGTATCGCGGGAAATGAACTTGCCGACATCGCAGCAAAAGAAGGAGCGGTTCTCTTTCCTGTTCCAAAAATCCCAGTACCACCCCATGATCTTCGAACTTTCTACCGCAGAAAATTTAATAAACTCTGGCAAGATCAATGGACAGCTGTGCCGACAAACAACAAATTGCGACAAATTCGATCTTCCATTCTACATTGGTCTTCAGTCCCACTACCAACTCGTAAAGAAGACGTCGTGCTTACTCGCTTGCGCCTAGGTCATACAACTCTCACCCATAGCTTCCTCCTGAAAAAAGAACCTCCACCAACTTGCCCTTCCTGCAACACCACCATTTCTGTCCACCATCTCCTTATTTCCTGTCCAATCTATCAAACTTATAGACAAATAATTAATCACCCATCTGGCCTTCTAGACATCTTATGTGACAATTCCACCATATCAAACTCCCTCATTCAGTTCCTCAAGCAAACTAATCTATACTCCAAAATTTAGAAATTTTCCTTTCCGTGCCTTTGGCCTAGGTTGCAATACACGGCACGTTAAACTAAAAAAGTAAAAAATCAAAAAAATTGTACCAACTACGTTCAAAATATCAAAATTTACATTCTTTCGATGTTTATCCTTTGCGTGCAAAGAGTAATAAGTATATAATATTTTTATTTTTCCCCCGAAACTAAAAATCATTTACTCAGCTCGATACTGACCAAAATGAATGAAATTTGAGAAATAGGCTTAGATTAGCGGTAGCTTTGATATTGTGAAGTGGGGTTGACTTTAGGTCAAAATTTAATTATGTCCAAATTTGGGGGAGGGGTACTGAGGGGCTAAAATTGCAAAAATTGTTCCTTTTTAAGCTACTCGGTAGACAATGCAAAGTTGTATGACATATTCAAAAATTAGCTTCGTAGGTCAATTAGGTGGGGAGATATAAGGGGTTTCTTCCTTTTTGAACATGAAAATGGGCTGTTCTCCCCTGACTTCACTCTAAACTGAGCTAGGGAATTTTAATTTTGTATGTAGACTTAGTAGAGGCCATAGATATGCCTTTTGGGAGTTTCGGCTTTTCAGACCCATTGCACTCCCTTACAGCTCCGAAAATGTGGTTTTTTTCGCTGGGTTTTCTTATATTTTGATTTTGTTCCTCGCATAACTCGCCTATTAATTGAATTAGAAAGTTGAAATTCGGTATGTATATTTAGCAAGTGTTCTAGATATGGTTTTTGGGGGTTTCAAATCTTTCAGCTTCATTTTATCCTCCCTTACTCGCAGCTTCGAACATGTAATTTTTTAGTTAATTTTTCTTATTGCGAGCACGCACGTTTGATGGACTGAATTATGTACTTGAAAATCACTTTCTACCTCTATCATAACTTTTCATTCCACACAATTGTAATACTTCACGAAAATCTGACTAGCGACGCTTTTTTTCCATTTACTTACCTGTAATCTGAATCTATCCATATATGTGTAAGTGAGTAAATATCCGGCAACTTGTGAAAAGTGTTAAAATTTCGATAAACACTTCAAAAATAACTTGAATAAAAAAAATTAATCCAGTTTAATTGATATCTACCTGTGTGAATCTTTAATTAGTACTGGTTTCATTAACTGAGCACGTTAGCTATACCTATACCTATGTAACTGCATTTAAAATACTAAGTAAATGTATCAAAGTGAAATAGCTTCATTTGAAGAAACATTCGCGTTTGAAATTTACTTAATGACTCTGAACATCACGATAATAAGCACGGTAGGAAACCTTGATACAGATTACAATATTACCTCAGGCTATATTTTCATTATTTACTCGTCGGTGTAACGCTCTTGTGTCAAAATTTTGGCAATCTGATAACTTGGCTAATACTCCATAAGACTGTTTCTCTTGATACTTGAATAATTTAGTGTTATGTAGACCTACTTACTTCATTAAAGTATCAGCATATCTATCTATCACATTTTGAAAATAAACTCCGTTCTGATCTCATTATGGTATACTGAATTCGACGATATTTTTTTTCAAGTATTCAATGGGTACTTTAAGTAGCCAAGTAGAGGTACATGTTGTAAACCGAACCAGTTTAATAGGTAAGAGAATTTCAATTTCGAAACGCTCATTACTGTTCGTAAACTTTTGTATACCTACTTTTGATTCTTATTTTTTCAACGGGTAAAACATGCGAAAAATCTAAAATATGGATTAATTTAACCGTACGGAAAAATTTTCTCGTTTATGACCAAAAAAGTTAAGTAGGTATATCATTAATAATAATTTTATTTTTGATTAATATGCCCGGTGTTACGACAAAATGAAGTTAACGTTTTAATTAATTTCTAAAGCTTTCAAAAATGGCAGAAATTGAAAAGGAGTTTGTGTTGAAATAATTATACGTAGACGTATCAAGAAGAGAAGAAAAATGTTTCTCGAAGAATAGAAGTATTTATTAAATTATGAAAATTTTTATATTTTCATTTCTATAATGTTAACGACGAAGTATGAGTGTGAGTTGTTATATACGAAACTTCGAATGAATATATTATTTTCTTTGCTCGATTATTATACTTTACGTAGCGCAATCAATCAAGTAGTTTTTAAAATTATATGATAATTTCCTTTGTAATGTTTGAAAGATAAAGCGAATTCGCATCAGCTAACCACAAGATGGCATTTTGTATGCCGTAGAAAATCGAATTATTTGATCGGCAATTACTTATTCGCTATTGTAAGGTTCTTCAATTTATAATATTGCCTACGTTTTCCACGAACCGGGGCAAAAAAAAAAAGGAAATTGCTTTTGAATGAACTGATTTTTATCCATTTTATAAGGTTAATTAATGTAAAGGAATTTGATGCGAAAACGGAAATTCCGCGAGTTGTGAAAGAGCGAAATTTTTCTAGTTTCTTATTCAAAATACATTAAAATTTCACATCACATTTTCGAAGACATATATTTTCCATTTTAATTTTTAGCTGAAATTTTCACTTTTTTGAGAAGTTTTATTGAAAAAACGAAAAATATAACGTGATATTCGATATTTCACAACTTCGTTGGTCTTTCGATAATTTTGAAATATGAAACGAACAAAGCATAGAGGAGGGAGGGAGGTTAAACCACCAGAATGGTACACAAGAAGAAATGGAATGAATGTTTACATTTGAACTAATTAAAAATGTTTTTGTTGTGGGAAGGAGGAGGTGGTTGGAAGCTTAATTTTTGGTGTGAAATGGAAATGTATGAATGCCCTCACAAAGTTAGGCCGAAATTAGAAAAAAAAAAAAACGAATTTTCAATGGAAAAAAAATTGCATTTCTCTCGAAGCTTTAGCTTCAATTTTACAGGTTTTACGAAAAAAAAGATCGAAATTTTGAGCAAAATTGTTTCAAAATATTACAAAAATTTGCAATATTTTCATCTATTTTTATGATGTTCCGAACATTTTTTCAAAATTCAATTGGTTTCAAAACATTTTCAATCATTTGTTACATATTCCTCATGTACAGAAAAACTTTCTGAGGAGGATAATTTAACATCTAGGAGGGCTTAGCACCTCCCCCCCCCCTACGTCCCTCTCGAATTCGCCTATGGTACTGAGACAAATTAATTCCGTATCTTCGTTTTTTTGACATTCATTTGTTGTATAATCTGAGATATAAGCTTCCAATTCCAACGTAGTAAACTAAGGATTGACAATTCGAGTGTCGCATTCATCAAACAAAAAAAAAAAACCTACGTTTGCGTTTGTTATTGAAAAGTGCCTTAATTGATGAAAATGTCGTCATAATTTGGCTTTTTAATTAAATTAATCTGCTCTATCGGTTCATTTTTGTAATAAGTCACTTTAGATGGTAAATTTCCTCGCAGGAAGCTGCGCTCAATTCTGAACATCCAAAGTAGCCTTCCAATCTTACCGAAATTTCCGACTTGGTTTGTTAATCTTCCTAAATGAACGAGTCATGCGACATCCATCAATTATTTTACGTGGCAATCGGCTAGAAAAGTGTACGTATAAAATCCATCGACAAAACACGTACTTATTTAAATATTTAATAAATTAGCGCTACCAAAATGGCACGATAGGATGGTTTTCTTTAAATGATGAAAACCAGCGTACATTATTAATCCACCGCTGGAAGAAATTTCCGTTGTACGATAACGAGATACTATAGCAACACGAGTCAGAATTGTACCAGCATCCAGCATCTCAGCCTAGTGCACGCTGCTGGGTGATTGGAGTAAAATGTCGACGACAGACATTGACACACGACACGACGAAACGAGACGAGACGATGCGGTGTTTTTGTGTGTTCGTTAGCTAGGTAACTCGACACGACAGCGACAAGTATCAAACTCGTCAAAAAAGTATATTGTACGTAGTAAAATCTTGAAATTTTACTACTTTGCTCGTGTATAAAAAAGAGACGCTGTTGGAAAAAAAAAAAAAAAAAAAAAAAATGAAATAAAACCGCATCTTATACATTGAAACTTAGCATCGTATCGAAGTTTTGTGCGTGTTAACGTCTCGAACAAGAATGGAAACTTGTAAAAAGACGTCTGCGTCTATTCTCTCGTCGAAGCTCGGCTGGTTTTTTGTTACATTGTCTACCAGATTCCGACCGATCAATCATTTAACCAATCAGGATTATTTAATGAATCTTACTAATACTCGCACACCAAGAATAAATCTTACTCGTATATTGCCAGTGTAAAACTAGACGTATACGTATTCCTGATACTCGTATATTTTCGCTTCGTATAATCAATCAATCGTATCTCGATTTTTTATTTTCCCATCGAGTAATTTATTTTCAAGTTTATGAGACGAAACATTTTTACTAATTCTATTAAATTGTAGTGGTCGTAGTAATATTTTCGTTGACGTTGTACCTACGTCGAATTAAAAATAAATAAATAAATAAAGATATTATACCTATAAAAAAGAAGAAGACAAAAACATCGCAAAGCGTTGCCCTTATCAGCCTGATTTTCGTGACATATTACAATCATGAGAATTGAAAAAAAGCATCGCAAATCGATACTTTTTTCTTAATCAGCATCGCGGTTAGGAAGCGTTCAATGAGGGCTGAAAAGTAAAAACTCCCAAAAGGCACGTCTAGGGTCGCTACTGACTGTACGTGCCTAATTTCAACTTCCTAGCCTAATTTGAAGGGGAGTTATGCGAGGAACAAACTCAAAAAATTAAAAAAATTAACTAAAAAACCACATATCATTTGGGGCCGTGTTGGGTGAAATGAGGCTGAAAAGTCGAGACCCTCAAAAGGCACATTTAGGACGCCTATTGTATGTACATATCGAATTTCAACCTTTTAGCTCAGCTCATTCTAGTAGTGAGAAGCTAGGGAAGGAATAGCCCTTTTTTCAAGGTCAAAAAGGGGAAAACCCCTCATATTTCCCATTCTAATTGACCTTGGAGGTTGACTTTTGGATATGTTGTACAACTAGAGTCTCTATAGATTGAATCAAAAAGGAACAATTTTTGTGTTTTTAACCCCTCAGCACCCACTCCATGCCGAAATGGGACGAACCTGAACTTTGACCCAAGATTATACCCACTAATATATATCTAGCCCGCCCCTAACTCTGCCCATTGATTGAATTAGAGCGATTTTGGTCAGAATCGAGCAAAGTAAATGATTGTAATGTTCGGGGAAAAAAATAAATAAATATCTGACATGGCCAAAAATTTTCTTAATGGCCTTCTAGGATACCAAAACGTTTTTTTTGGCATATCTCTCCCCCCCCCTCCCATCCACAATGCCATTGGTCGATAGACTTTAATAGCCTGGTTTCCATTGACAATGTGACGTAGAAAATCAGGCTAAAAATGTGTGGATATATCACACTTCACTCTCTTAATATGTTCAGAACTTGACCCAAAAAATTGAAAAAAAAAAATTCTACTGGAAAATACTAATTTGGATTTTTGTTCTATGTAAAATAAATAAATGAACAATAACAAGACATAAAATCTTCCTGAATGGAAAAATACTTTCCGAAAAATAGTAAAATATGGTAAGGAAACAATGAAATAGAGAAAAAATACATTCCGAGGAATAATGGAAAAAGAAAAATGAATAAAACTTGAAGAAAGTAGGTAAAAAAAGGCACTTTTTTAGTCTTGATTTCGTGAAATATTACAATCACGAGAATTGAAAAAAAGCATCGCAAAATGATGCTTTTATCCTTATTAATATTGTGGGTAGAAAGGGTTCAATGGAGTTGAAAAATCGAAACCCTAAAAAGGCACATCAACCGTCCCTACCGAGCTGGGGGGGGGGGGGGTGTAATGCAAGGACAAACTCTAAAATTTAGAAAAACTTCCCAAAAAACTACATATTTGAGGCTGTGAAGGGGTGAAATGGAGCTGAAAAGTCGATTCCCCCGAAAGACACATCTAGGGCCCCAATTAAATGCAAATATCAAATTTCAACTTTCTAGCTCAATTTGGTGGGGAAATCGTGGAGGAACAGCCCTTTTTCAAGGTCAAAAGGAGGGGAAAACTCTTATATCTCCCCACCAAATTAACTTGGAAGGTTGATATTTGGATATGTTATACAACTTTTGATTCTCTATCAATTGGCTCAAAAAGGGAAAATTTTTGTGTTTTTTACCCCTCAGCATCCCCTCCTCCAAATTGGGTGTAACTGAATTTTGACCCAAGTTCATCCCTACTCATATATATCTAATCCGCCGCCAAACTGAACGGATTGACCCAATTGGAGCGATTTTGGTCAGTACCGAGCAAAGTAAATAATTTTAGTGTTCGAGGGAAAAAAATAATAAAAATAAAAATAAATATCTGACATGGCCAAAAATTGTGTTAATGACCTTCTAGGACCACAAAACTGATTTTGATGGTATTCCCCGCCTCAGCGTCGTTGGTCGACAGACCGAAATAGTCTGGTTTCCATTGACAATATAACACAGAAAATCAGGCTAAAAACTAAAACAGAAAACTGAAACTGAAGCTCAAACTTTCTTGCTTAACTTTTCATTACGCACACAAGTTACCTATTCCTCTCCCTTTCGAAAATCGTTAGAAAATTTTCTCCAAAAAGCCACCGTTTGTCCCTTTACGAGTGTATTGTACACCTTACATTACTAATTTTTTAAAAGTCACATATCACTCAAAAGACACTCACGTAACTGAAAAAAATGCATACAAGTGTACACCAGCCAACCAACCAATCACGAACGATAAATCAATCTCTTAAATCCACTTTATGTATAACGTTTCAAAAAAGGCAGTAAAACTGATTTCGTCTGATCAGATCTGCTGGAATACGATACGCCCAGATGGTGTGATTTTTCTAATCTAATCGCAGATTAAAATAATTCCTTACGGACTGTATTTATTTACACCCCCCTCCTCCTGCTCTTCTCCACACCCTCCTTCTTCGATCCCTTGGGAACGAATGCACATAAGATAGATAATTTTACAAAGAACAGAAGATCTCTAGACAATATGTGAATTTCAATCACGATGATATACAACTCTGCTCTTCTCAAGACGCATATACAATTCATGGCAATACTTCAACACCACCAAATCTTAACGATACAGACATTCAATAGAGATATGTTTATACGTATCACTCCAATGAGGCGATTTCAGCCAACCAAAATCTAATACAGCATATATATACCGTACAAAAAACTTGGCAAAAAAAAAAAAACAAAAGAAAGTTCCAAGGAAACCTGCACGTTCGCATCATTAATATCTGTATACGTATACTACCTAATACGATTTAGCAACAAAATGCACGCTTAGCTACGACCGTCTATCTAGGTTCAGGTACCTACATTATAATACAGTAGGTCTGAAGGTATACAGATACACCGTTGAAACCCATATTATCGACTAGACAGACACAATAACAGCGTCTAATTTGTAAATCATGAAAAGGAGGCTGGTGTTTTCGAAAGAAAAATACCGCGTCGCGTCGATTTTACGATACCATACTCAGCAGTATACCCCCCTTTACATAGTTGCAACGTCCTCCAGTTCCACGACTCGTATCCCATCTACACCGAATACTATTATATGTAATATTGCTAAACGCTATAATAATAATATAATCTCGTCTCGATGACAATAACAACCTATATATACATATATACTTATAATATAAACTGTCATTTTTATTACACGTGCTAAAAAACATTTCACCATCCGCATCAAAAGACAAGTCCCAAATACGTAACGTTGGTATACTGTAGCGTATTAAAAATTCAGCAGGAGGCGGAGGGGAGGGAAGGGAACCGGTATTTTAAAAAATAAAAACAAAATGCAAAATTAACTCGGCGGACTTTCCTCGTTTCTTCGATATTTTTTAATACGCAAAGTAGACAATGTTGAGGTATATTAACTCGTACGAGTATATATATATACATATATATCCCCAGATGTCCGTGACTTCGCCGACTCGCCGCTAACGATTTATAGATAATTAAACGGGCTCCGAACAATATCGTAATTTTCGATATTTTACGAGGACGTTTACGATCGCGCGAAACGATGCCTACATAATACATTATTACATACAGTACTGGTAAATCTATCTATCTATCTATATATGACGTAGAGATGGTATTTTTTGCGCATTTTTCCTCGTCTCATCCTCCTATCACTGTAATCGTTTTTTTTTTCTTACTCTTATGTTTATGTATAATGAAAATACATTTGCCTGCCTGCTAAAGTGCCTATAATATAATTTATTTCAACTTATGTAATTACATTGAATGGATAAAAATTACGCGCGCGCCGGTTCGAAAAAGTAATTTTGGTAAAGGCGTGTGTACCTGTCGATGCAGCTCGTCCATTGGGCTAAATTAAAAATGAACTTTTTTCCACATGTAAAGAATACACAGGTACACGCAAAAGGGTCGTGCGATATTGAAATTTTCAAACGTGTCATCGATTAATTATGAAAATGTAAAAATTTAGTCCTACCTAAACCTATTCTTTACATTTTCATCACTTAAAAAGTATAATCCTTTTGCCATATACTCACCTATGCGTGTATAGCAAATCAACCTCTTGTATTGGTATTAATACTTTATACAGCATATATATATATATATCTACCGCTAGGTACACGTACGACAAAGTTTCGTGTTATAAAAATGTACTGACAGCGTGTATCTCATTATCGCTTATGCTTAAATTCTGGCTTTATTCCAGAGCTCTTCTTTCCATGAAGCGATCATTAATAATGTTCGCGCAGATATAGCGGTGGCCAAATATTTTATTAGTCGGGGGTATAATCTGAATCTGCTGTTGGTATAAATCGCGTTAATTTTATACGCCTTTTTAGTACGCCCTTTTTGTGAGTACACACACACACACACACACACACACACACAAACACACACCTATATATACATACGTAAGGCGTTGTGGCATTGGTATTAATTACGATGGTTTTATAAGTATGTATCAGTGTAAGTATATTTAACGATGGTTACCGGAAATGCGATCTATGGATCATTTAAGATGTACCATCAAGACTCAAAAATTTTGAAAATCTTGACTAGCTGGTGATTATGAGAATATTGACGAGGCAAACATTGTGATGCAAGATTCCGTAAATATGGAGCGAAAGTATTCAATTTAAATAAAATAATACTTTACATACGGGTGCAGGTGGAGATGGTAATTTTCCCACATTCAGCATAGATTTTTCAATAATAGATACTTACAGAAAAAGAGAATAATCAATTATAAAACTACGATTTAAAATCGTTTAATTTTTACTATCGAATAAAAAAAGTGAAATTATCAAAATTCAAAAGCAAATTTTTCAATCATTACCACTAATTCTTCGTTTCGCAGGCCATTTTCATTATTTACAATATTAATGTAAGTATAAGTTTACTTAACGAGGATCGTAATATTCGATTTTGAAAATATACTTATTTTAGTCAAATTTTCATCATGCCATTATTATCAGGAAAAATCAGGTTATCACAGAATATCTACCTATATCGTCGATTGATGTGAAGGGAGGGGAGAGGAAGGGGATTATGAGCAAAATCCATTTCCAAGTCCTAGAGCAACATTAAGACAATTTTTTGGCAGGTCAAATGTCAGATATTTACTCTTTTTATTTTTACCTACCTTTCCAGCTCCTTTCCTTCAATGAGAATGGACATAAACCGCGAAAGGGGGGGGGAGGAGGAGGAGGAGGAGGAGGAGGAGGAGGAGGAGGAGGATATCAGCAAAATCCATTTTCAAGTCCTAGAACACCTCTAAGACAACTTCTGAGCATTTCAAATGTCAGATATTTATTCTCCTTATTTTTAATCTACCTTCCCCCACCCCCAATTAAAATAAACTTATACCGTAGATGGGGGGGGACACTACAAAAATTAATTATTTTTGGGCATGACAAATGACAGATGTATATTCTTTTTATTTTTACCTACCTTTCCTGCTCCCTTCCGCCAATCAAAATAAATATAACCGAGAATGGGGGGGAGGGGGGATACGAGCAAAATCCATTTCCAAGTCCTAGAACACCCTTAAGACAACTTCTGAGCATGTCAAATGTCAGATATTCACTCTTTTTGTTTTTACCTACCTTCCCCACCCCAAATTAAAACGAACTTATACCGTAGATGGGGGGGGGGCGCATGAATACTAGCAAAATTCATTTCCAAGTTCTACATTGAACACCATTAAGACAATTTTTGGGTATGTCAAATGTCAGATATATATTCTTTTTATTTTTACCAAACTTTCCTTCCCCTCTCCTCAATAAAAACGTACCTATACCAAGGATAGGGGGAGGAGGGGGAAGACGAAGGAAGATAAATATGAGAAAAATCAATTTCCAAGTCCTAGAGCACCATTAAGACAATTTTTTGGCACGTCAAATTTTTATTCTTTTTATTTTTACCTACCATTCCACCTCCCTTTCTCCAATGAAAATGGACATATACCTTGAATGGGTGAGGGGGAGAAGGAGAAGGAGGAGGATGATATAAGCAAAATTTATTTCCAAGTCCTGGAACATTTTTAAGACAACTTTTGAGCACCTCAAATGTCAGATATTTAATAATTTTACCCCCCCCCCCCAACAAAAATGGACTTATACCGTGGATGGGAGCGAGGGGAGGGACAGGAATATGAGCAAAATCCATTTCCAAGTTCTACATCGAACACCATTAAGACAATTTTTGGTCATGTCAAATGTGAGATGTTTATTCTTTTTATTTTTACCTACCTTTCTCCCCCTTACCCCAGTGGAAATCATTTACTCAGCTCGATACCAACCAAAATCGCTCAAATTTGACTAATGGGATTAGACTGGAAGCGAATTAGATTTATATGTTTACAGCCTCGAAAAAGTGCTTTTTGGTTAGGTTGAATTCGATTTCGTGTTTTCTCGAGTTTGTCCCATGCATATTTCTGCTCCTCCCCCTCCCTAAATTGAACACTGTGTTTAAATTTAGCTTGTACATTTAGTACGGGTTTTGATGTGCTTTTTAGGGCTTTTCAACTACCTATTCACCCGATAATCAACTTCTTCCTATAAACACTACTTGAGAAAAAACAGAAACGTAACAATTCTCGTAACCCTAAAACTACACGAAAATCAGGATTAGAAAAACTACACACAGCGACGAATTTTTTTAAGCGCAATGCCAATTTGCTTAAATAGATGTTTGAAAAACATTTCAAAAAAGCTGAATTGAGACTATTGAACCAGATTTTAAAATTAGTAAGGTCTCAGTCAACAATCTTTCGAATTTGATACCATATTTTTATACCTATCGATTAAATCAGAGTCTGAAAATTTGCCAAACTGGTTCAATCATTTTCAACCACTTACTAATTAGGTATTAAACGAGTCCTTATGAAATTACAACGATAAATCAATAACGTAGTCGAGACTCGCTCAAAGAAGGGAGTTTTCACTTTTTGCATGTATTATTTTGAGTCTGAATTGATAAAAATTAAGAAAATCTTAGATACGAGCGAAACGAAGACGAAATTTTGAAAAAATTAACTTTCCTAAGGATCAAAACGTCCATTTTCAGGAGTTTGAAGAAGAAAATGTTTCGAGTTTTTCGGCCTTTAAAGGGCAGGTGTTCAGACTTCCAACCCCCCCCCCCTGGCTACTCCACTGCTCTGAATAACAATCAACGAATCAAAATTCATTCAATTTACATTGAAATTTCTCAAAACTGATCTCGAAAGCTAAAAATTGTTGGATCATGTAACGCATTTTTCCTTCTACAAACTAAAACCACATGATGGGTACTCACACCTCAAAAAAATTTTGTTCATGAATAGTACACGTGAGTATTCTACACTAGAATACTTTCGGGTACGATTTGAAAGATTTGGAACCGGTTTGACTGTCTTAAGTTGCAAAAACTCACAATAGGTAAGTATAAGTGTGGAAATACATAGCTTAAATGGATTTTTTTTCAAATGCTAAGATATAAAAAAGAAGAATCGATAAAGCTCAAATTGAACACGTTTCAAAATTTTCGCACACCCTGTAAAAAAATCACAAAACACGTATTTTGGTATCCCAATCGACATAATCCGAACTAACTTGGTATCAATGAAATCGCCCACACACAATCACAACGATCAAAATAAAATTCAATTTTTTAAATTACAATTCAATATGAAAGAAGGAAAAATACCTTGCGTATGCAAGTCAATAGGACCCACTACAAAATAATCGCGAAAAAAAATTAGTCAAAATAACATTCCAAATATAATCTTACGCAACAGTCACCCCCCACTACATTTTAATTAACGACTTAAAAATAAATCCATTAATGAATACGAAGAGTAAGGTGACACGAGCGCGAGAAGGGATAGATTATGAGTCACGTTTAATTCGTAGACAAATAATGATGCATTTATTAAACTCGCCAAAGCCAAATACGTTAATCTTGAAAGAATTTAGCGAATTGTTTACGCTCTAGCTCGATGAGAGATGACAGAATTTCATACTAAGTATTTATAATGGTTCTTAAAGTGTATACCTAGTACCTCTACAACATACGGGTACTTGTAAATATCGCCATTGCTTTCGCACCGTCAGTTCAGTGTATCCGAATACTCAAGTATATAATTCCATCTTACTAGGAATTTTCTCAAAACCGTAAGGATGCGGAATTTCGTATACGCGTACGTACAAGATAGGTAGAATTTAATTCAAGCATCGAGTATTTTGTAAAAGTACATTATAACCGGATACAACACACCACCGTTGATGTTCGCGAGCGATGTCAACGATCAGAATAAAATTTTTAGTACCCATCAAAAAAACACATTATCGCCATCGCGGGTGAATCAAAAAAACCCGTAAAGAAAAAAAAACACGTGTAATAAAAATAACTCGATTATGTCACTTATACGAGGGGTAAGAGGAGGCAAGATAACCCGAGAGTACGAGGAGGAAACGAAAAAACCATCAAAGCCAGGGGTAGCACAGTACAGTAGATGACGAACATTAAAAAACACTTCCCAAATGATTAAATATCCACGTGGCTTACTCTACCTCCCACGTTTTGGCCCGTCTTACATTATTTTTATAATGTAACACGGTTCTGTCTTCGAATTATGTAGAATTTACCTTAATATCAGATCTAAATGAGTCTTAAAAACGAATACGTTTTTTCCCCCCCTCCTTTCTCTACCCTGTTCATTTAAATTACACTTTATACTATTTTGTAAGTTATAATGATCTCTTATACGTGTACATAAGTTTATTAATAGGTTTCTTTGTACAATGCCCTGGGTAAAAAATCACTTTTCCTCTTTTTAAACTCGCCAACGTTATTTTCACCTCAACTCTATTGTATTAGGTATATAGCTAAATAATAATGACGAGTAAGTCTATGCAGAAATGTACGCGAATTAAACCAACAGTACGTTGCGAAAATTACAACTACATAAATTGCACCAATTTAACAAAAATCATATATATAAATTTCAAATCAATTTGCACCCTTAATTTTGAACACATCACTTCGACTGATGACACATTTTTTTTCAATACTATTTTTTTTTTTTTTTTACTAAAATTTACATCAAAACTAAGAGCAATTTACCCGGGAGGAAAAGTGCAATTTTTCAGAACACTCTGTATAATGTATATACAGTACGTACATTTAGCGACAGCGTAAAATTGTCAATTTGGCTTGATTACAATATTTAAAAACGAGCACAGGTGAAATTATGCCGTGCACACTGTCATCACCGCGTTAGATTGGCAATATACAAAATAAGATTCCTTAAGGTTAATGGTCGTGAGCTCTTGATAAATCTTTTTTAATTTTAATTTATTAAAAACAAAGCGTGCATTTTTAAATCTATTTTTTTTTTTTTGTACGTAAGGTAGATACATTGCGAGTACATTCGCATTTGAAAGTTTTTCGCCGCATTTAAGAAGGCGAGGCGATGCTGGCTGAGAAATGAGGCGATTTTAATGTTTCGTGATTTTTTTTCTCGCTCTAATATTGCACGTTTTTCTTTACGCCTCAATGTCTACCTATTTACTATTTATGCATTTTTTATAAATCGAGTATGCATTTTATGAAAGTGATAACGATTGCGGAAAATGTTGTTGGTATAATTTACCAGTAAATTTGCCATAACAAGGAGCGAATAACGGTTTTAGAATGACAACTTCGCAAAATTACCCACACTTACACGTAAACCTAACACTTCAGGTAGGTATAATATTGTTAAGTAAATTTTTCAAGTCATTCGACTCGGATTATCTATTGCATTAAGGCTATACAAACAATAATGTGATAAAAATTCCATAACATAGTTTACAATTTTCCAACAATTCCCACGTTTCTTTCCCAGCATTAAGGCTAGAAAAATATTCTTGAAAATTTCTACTTACCCCATCCCTTTCCTCAACTTCTCTAATAAGATCCTAAAAAATACAAAAAAAAAGAAATAATTCGATTAAAAAATGAAAAAAAACATATTTTTTAATTACTAAGGAAACACGCCCCGAAAAAACACCAGCAAAGAGAAAAAAACACCAACAAACATTCCATTCCATCAATGCAAATAGCAGACATTGTAAGATCGCGATGTCACATCAGTAGGCAGTCTGTACGGCGCCTAATGGCGCCTTACTACACTCATCTGCTGCACTGATGCGCTTGCCAAAGCATTTAATATTAAATGTACCACGTTATATTAAGATACAATCACAGGCTGCTTCGATAATTCGATATGTCAAGTATCTATCGGTTGATTACGAGCAATTATTTTGGTTAAATTTTATGACCATGAAGTACCATGTAATATTGCAACTTACAAGTATTAATATAAACATACGTAAATACCTATTTATGGTACAAAATGTATCGGAAATTTTCAAAGCGCAGGATTAAAATAATCCTTGTTCAAATAAAATTTGAAAATAAGTATCTGCATTTTGTAATACGAATTTTGATAGACGATAATGGTGAAGAATAAACAAGTTAATTGTTCTTATTCAATATACCTTTTTAGGGTATCTAACGGGTTTTTTTCCGTTGAAAAATTACTACTTTTCACTATCATTTTTATCTAAATTTCAGAAACCTTTTAATTCTACCCTCGACTACCCCCCCGCCCCCTAACCATCAATAAAATATCGACGAGATCAAATTCATCATAGTAAACGTTTCAATGTAAAAAAAATAAATTAAAAAAAAAAAACAAAAAATTGAAAAACTAAAAAAATTTTAAGTAAACCACATTAAAAAAGTAAAAAAATTAAAAAACAAAAAAAAAAACAAAAAAAATACTTGGGTCTTTTAATTTTTAATTTTTCCCCTATTTTTCTCGAAATTTTGACAAAATTCACCACTTTGACTGTCTGTTAAATACCTATTCTGTATTTGTAAATCACAATCACGTCGATTAAGTAAACGGGGTGAGAGTAAAAATCAGTTTCTAAAAAGATCCTTTCCATTCTTTTATTCACAGTAAATCACAGAAATGAATGACCTCAAAAGAATGGAAAGAATGTTCACCTAAAAGTCCTCGTGTAGCGACATTAAATCACCAACGCTAAAATGACCAGGTTACCTCATCCTCTTCAAAGGGCTAATAATTACTCCCAGAACATTCTGATTGGCAAAAATCTGAAAGCTTGCCAATCAGAATCAGAATAGTTGAAAAGTAATCATCAACGTTCCTAGCGAATAATGTCATGAGCAATTCTAAACGGGAATTTTGTGAAATCCATGTTCCCCTGTGCCCAAATGTGTTAATTTTGGTGATCACTGATCACTTCATTAATATCAATCTGCAAGTCATTAAAATTAAAATCATAGTAAAATGTAAACATTTTGAAAATCTGTTCAATTAATCGACTTTCGATGAGAGAATTTGTATTCAAAAGTTCAAATCATTACGAACCGGTAGTTTCTATGTTTAAAAAAATTTTCAAACGAAAGTAAAGTATTTTTAGATGGATTTTCCATATCATCTAATGTGTCACTGAAAATCAGACTATTGCGTACTACCGACCAACAGAAGGTGGAGAGGGAGAGGGGAAGGGGAGAAAACAAAATCCGTTCTGCTATACTAGAAGACCATTGATAACAATTTCGGCCAAGTTAGCCATTTATTCTTTCAATTTTTTAATTTTTTACCCTAAAATTAAAAATTATTTATTCAGCTCAATACTGACCAAAATCGGTCAAATTTGGTCAGTATAGGTGGTTTATATTGGCGACAGATTTGATATTTTTGATTGTGGGTAACTTTTGAGCCAAAATGCAATTAAACCCAAATTTGACTCAGAGGCTAAAATGACACAAATTGTCCAACAATCAGCCTGCTAGGTCAAATAAGAGGGGAGATATGGGTGTTTTTTCTCTGATTGACTTTGAAAAAAAGCTTTCCCACCCATATTGCCTGTTCACATGAAGTTAGGAGATTGAAATTTGGCATACACATTTGGCAGAGCCCTTAGATGTTCCTTTTGTGGGTTTAGACTTTTCAACTCCATCACATCCTTTCATAGCCCAAAAAATGATTTTTGTTCGGGTTTTCTTATTCTTCGAGTTTTCGGTACAGATATCACTCACCCCCCCCCCCTCGCAAATTGGGCTAAGCTGTGGCTATTGAAATTTCGTATGTCAATCTACCAACGTTCTAAATGTTTAAAATTACTTTACAAAGTTTCTAGACTTCTACCACGATGTCGAAGACCTCTGGACGCTTAATGAATTCAACAAAAACAGTCAAGAAAACTTCGAGAGCTAACGGCGTCATCTCTTAGCTGTTCAACAGCCATCATCATCATGGTCGCCCTCCATGGCATCATTGGATCCTCAAATAATGAATAGTATTCAAAAAATGCTCATCAATAGTACAGCATCGAAATGGATCCTCAAATGATGAGTAGTATCCTAAAAACGATCTCAAATCATGTCATCTTCGCCTAACTTCTATTTGTTGTTGGTTGAGTAAATTAAACGAGACAGCTTTTAGGCTACCGAATTCGCAAGCCATCAAGAGCTACTGATCATCCAAAATGACACCGCCTGGCATATCAAGTAGCCAGAAGATAAGAGCAGATTAGGCTACAGAAACTGGATAAGTAGCCTTTGCCATGGAATCGATCACATGAAACAATGAAAAGTCGAAGAAAATTCTCTCTCAATTCTCAATTTACAACGATGTAAAATTGGCCAAGGTTTTACATCATCTTGGAGGGTAGTGGGTTTTAGCTCAGTCTGATTCCTACAAACACTTTTAGATATTGGAGTAAGAGGAGTTGAGTTGCACAATCGTAGATTAAGATCTTACTCTGTCCAGCATAACGATTTGAGATTGGAGTTTGCCAAACTAAGCAAAAAATTGGTAATGGTCTTCGATAAACCTTTTGAGGGTTTCAGCTATTCACTTCAATATCTACCTGACTATCTTGACCGTTTACTTCCTTATCACTGTTTAAGAAAAAACATCGCAGTACGCTTGTTGTTTTGTTTCATGAATACAAAATTCGCTTATTTTTTTAATTTACAAAAATTAGGCTCAAAAAGTAGGTAATTTATTGTATTTTTTTTTTTTTAAATTCAGGTATGCTGAAAATGGAAACACCTATCCTCTCGTCGTCATAATAGATCTCTTAAAGTCTCAATCGACCAAAGTGTTATTTATCTTCTAAAAATCACCTATCATCGACGTAACAAATCACATCACATCACCACAGCTACAGTTAGTAACATACATAATCTCACAATCTTCAAAGTGATCAGAGCATAATTTACAATAGAAAAAACTATACAGTAGGTAGCTAAATATTAACAATAGCTATACAATAAAAGATGAAGACATTCCATGTATACTGAAAGAGTACCTGAAAGCATACATTTCATACGATAAATATATATCGTATACGCCACCAATCACCATCACAGATAAACTTTTTCATATCATGCAGAGCATATAGGATTTATTTGTAAATATAAGTATAATAGCACTTTTAACGAATCCATTAATTATGGTGCTATGTTTAAAAATCAAAAATACACAAACTGACCCGTCAATATCGTAGGTATAATTCACATACGTGCGTGATATACAACAGTAGATAGATACATATATGAACTTAACAAACAATACATCAGGAGACAATACTTTTCAACATGGTGACCTGGTTACAGTAGGACATTTCTATACATTTTTTTTCTCTCCTTTCTTTTACAAAAATATTTGCATCCTGTATTTCTTTATTTCTATAGCAAATGCTACCCTGCTAACGGTACACGCTGATAAATTACTTTCGCATCCGTGCGTAAGGTAGGTATTCGTATAAATGCGTATTTTTTTTATATATATTTTTCCCTTTTTTTTTAAAAGCTTATTGTGATCTTATTCTTGTTTAGTTTTGCCAACGACCACCATACGCGGGAAAGTTGCAGAAGGATTTGAAGGAATTGAGATTATTCTGTCGACATTGATATGATGATTAATGAAATTATGGTGGTTTTTTTTTCCATTGACTATCAGACTAGTTTTTAGGTTTGTTTAGGAAGATCATGGATCCATTGTGGCGCTAAGTAACGACCTGTGTGGCGAATATCATCTGAATATCTGCTATACATATTTATTCATTTATACAGTACGCTAGTTTATCACGTTCAACTGTCCATATACCTCAGGGAAATGCTCATACAACTGTAACATTGGAAAAATTTCCCACAAAAATCGCCTCAAAAACTGGTTTTATTTTGATACAGGATACAGATATGCATTATTATGCTTTTGAATTCAGATAAATTCCAAAGTTTACACTTAGAATAAGTTAGAATCTCAAAAAAAAAAAAAAAACTAATAAATACAATACTCGTACACGTGTATCTACTTCATAAACAGGTAAATATGTATTACACGTTGAAAATAGTTGAATTTTTTTAAAATTCCAACATTAAAAAAAACTTCCAGAATGTTTCTTTTTTCAAGCAACAAATACCATAAATACTTGGTTATATCGAAGAAGTTAAGTAGAGACGAGGGGTAATACGTACGAACTGAAACACATAAAATGAAAGTTAAAACTTTCATTTGATAATCGGTATCACGTTATATACTGCCAATTTCAAAGCAACACCTGATGGAAAAAAATTGATAGCGACTTATAATATTGTAGAGTAACCTTCAATGCGGCAAACAGTGATAAATAAAACACCTTCTAACGTCAATTGATAATTGTAATTTATCTATTTCGTTTTATGAATGCATACGTACTTTTTTTTAAATTTTTCGTCACAAAAGGCGCAGTAATTGGACTAGTTCGAATGAAAAAAAAAAAATTCCGCCTAAGAAAACAAAAAGGCCAAAATATAGGCTCGTAGCCACAGGCGATGGCCAGGGAATGCCGAGCATCCACTAGAGCTTAGCTAGACACGCAATTGAGGAAATTTCATCAACGCAGCAAATTTTTACTGCTTAGTACTTTATCGGGGGCTTCTACAAACTTGGTAACATTGATTTTTCTCTTGAAGAACAATTGAGGAGCATTATATCAAAACGCACTAACTCCATTTTTCAAAATTTTCAGGAAAGAGGAAAAACCTTAAAATGGGAGGGGTGAAGGGGAGGGAAGCCCATACGAGTATGAAATATTGCAATTGTCCACTTTTTTAGGCATAAAGAAGAAAGAAAAAAATTATAGTGCGTTTTGATCCAAAAATTGAATTTTAATGCACCTTGATGCAAAAATT